>JASFAX010000020.1:60300534-60403792 GCA_030737875.1 Allium sativum | reverse complement strand
AAATAGTGTTAGTCCAATAGAGTTAATTGATAGGGGTTAGTCCAAAGGAGTTAAGTAAAAAGAGTCAATCGAATATAGCTATTCGAAGGAGGGTTAAGTAAGGAAGTTAGTAAATGGAATACAAAGTGAACTTTGCCCATTTCAAACTTAGAAATGTTGTTCAGTTAAGGTCTGAGAGGTAGTTCTACCCCAACTTAATTGGCTTCGTTTTAACTAAGGAATAGTTAATGTTCGGCAGTAAAAGAAAATGGTTTGAGTTGGCATCGCGATGGTTTGTTTAAACATCTGTCTAAGTCCAATGAAGAAGCTTTGGAAATGTTTTCCAAATAAGAAATCAGAAATGTTTTCTAATAAAGAAAACAAGAAATGGAAATGTTTTCCATTGTTAATAACGTATATTTTCCAAATTTAGAAAATAAGGAATATTGAACGTAGGGAAACAGGAAATAAGTAAATTAATGGAATAAAGAGATGAATGTTGAATGATGTTTGATCGATATAATTTCCATTTGGAAATAATATCATTGTTTGCACACCTATTTTTATTCGATAGTTAAATCACAGACTATCGAAGTTTTGACCATTTTAACGTTGTTAATATGGAGAGACCGGTTGGATTATTATCCGAAGAACCACTCGGTATTGGCATAAGCATTGCGAATCATATATGCCAAAGGAAATTGAAGACGGAGTTATGCAAGGGCTATCCTGTTTACAGAATAGTGCCTTCGGTTCATCCTGTTCCTGGGTGACTTGTATGGACGGATGTCTGACAGAATATGTCCAGACGATCACGTATATTGATTTCTCCAACTGGACCAAGAGTGGAAGCGGAGAAGGAAACTTCTTTTAGCTAACACATAATGTATTGTTGTAGACGTCAAATCGGTGATTTGATGGATTTGATGATGTGACATTCAAAGTGAATCTGGTATGATGATAAAGCGTAGCTTCTAGCCTCATCATCCGGTAAATGACAGAAATCGGGCAGGCAGCATGGCTAAGTCGGTCGCACCGAAGTAGGGTGTATAATCACCTGATCTAGAGTTTCATTTACTTCTAAAAATCTATTGTTGATGCTGTCCCATTCGGGAAACGGTTGCTGATCCCAACTGTTGGTGATATACATTCGATACACTCAAGCGAAATGAGTGGTCGGTCATGTGTGGCCGGGTTGCAAGATGTTCTTGTTGAACCCAGTGTATTCCTCTCTAGAGGTACACGAGCGAAAGGTGGATCCATACCTTGTCATAATTGGAAATCCATTACCCAGTACGTGCTTGCGGTTTTGATTGTATACTATATATGTAGAACGTGAGATGAAAGCGTTTCTACTAGATGATTATTATAGTTGTGGTTGATAGACATTATTATAATATCAAAAGGTTTTTGATATAAAGATATTTGGATTCTCATAAGGGAAAAACCCGTTCCGTTATGCGGCGTGGTCTTATGAGATATCGTTTTCTTGTTCAACTGTTTTTAACTGTTTTACTCACACCAGTCCCATGACTGACCCGGAGTTTACTTTGTTGTTTTCCCTAAACTCTTGGGTGCCTAAATTTGTACGGGCAGTCAAGTAGTCGGGATTTTACAGATACACTTGAAGAGCTGGAGCAGGAGGCTTCAGGATGTTATAGCTATAGTTATTTCCGCTGTGTTGTAAGTGCTGTACTTTGAAAATGATATGTATATTCAAGTACAGATTTGTATTTCAAAGTTATGTTATGAAATATATTTATTCGTTCCGCTGTGAGATTCGTGTTACTCTGATGTTGTGTTCTTCTTCTTCTTCTATTCTATTTTTCTATCTTATCTTTCCTCACCCTCTAATTTCTTTCACTAATTACCAGGATTTTTCGACGTTTTGGTTATCGGCATCGTGTTTATGTCGATAACCAAAGTCGCTCGAAATCCGGGTCGTTACAGTTGGTATCAGAGCTTAAGTTAAGAATTACTTGGCTCTGTGGCGTGACTCGGTAGAGATAGGGTTAGTAATACCCTAGACTGAGATTGAGTATATATATACGAGTGAACGTATTTGTTATTGATATAAAAATTTGTTTTATATTGTGGAGATTCATGGGTTGAGTCGTTTATGGGTTCTGGTCGATCAGTTTGATCCACTGTATCGGTAGGGATTTTGTAAACACTTGAATACGATGAACCATCATGGTATGTTTTGAAAAGAGGGTAAACGAAATAATTTTACCCAAATTATATTTAGATATATATTGGATATATTGATTGTTATTATAATCGAGTAAGATTATAAATTAAATGGTTATGTAAATAATCAATCAAAATTCATATAAGTGAAATACGTGAAATCAGATGAGTTAATCTGAAATTTAAACCAGGAATTGAGTTAAAACTCTGGAGAAATGGATAAGTGTTTGTAAATGGATTGGGATTAAAAATAAGGAAAATTTAAGATCCTGGGAGATTTTAAATTGTTTTACAAGCTGTGTGAATTATATTTTGAAATGAATTTCAAAGTGGAAATGTTTAAAAATGGTTTTATAGTATTGAACTCACTTCGATCGCTGGAAAATAGATTCTGATGATGACAGCTGCATCATCAGTATTCATTTTCAAGTTGTAAGTGACGAATTACTACCAAAGATACTGTTTTGAATTTGTTTTGAGAAAGACAAGTTGTGGTGAATTTCGAAATAGAATTTGAATATATAGAATTCGAATTTTGAAATAGATTTGAAATATTAACTTGTTTTAAAAGAAATAAAACGAGAAGTTCCTTTATAAACGAAGTTTATAAATAGTTCTTTTATAAACGAAGTTTATAAAATGAAGTGAAAAGAATTATCATTGGATAATTCAGAAATAAAAATACAAGTATGAAATTGAAAGGGGAACCTATTTTCCAAAGGTAGTAATATCGATTTCAAAAGGAATTGAAATCGAGACTTATGTAAAGGATGAATAAAGAAAGTTTGAAAAGAAATTTGAAGAAAGGAAGTTCAAACATAGAATTTGAATAAAGAGAATTCAAATAGATTTGAATATAGAAATTCAAATGGAGTTTGAAAATAGATTTGAATAAAGAAATTCAAATATAGAATTTGAATAAGGAAATTGAAATGAAATTCAAATATAGAATTTGAATAAGAGAATTGAAATGGAATTTGAATATAGGAAATTCAAATAGAATTGAAAAGGAATTCAATTAGTTGATAAACAAGTTAAAATATATTTGAACATGTTATACTCAAATATGAAGGTGAAATGGGCAAACCAGTAATTTGAAAATCACTTAACGAACTAAGTTAAAACGATTGGATTAAGTTGGAATGAATTAGAAATGTATAAATATACATGAGATAGGTATGGATAAGAATAATGCAAGAGTTATAAATAGAATACTCGACAAAAAGGTATGTATTTAATTCATATATGAGATTTTATGTGCCGAATCGGCAAGCCGCTTGGCTTTTCTTTTTCTTTTTGATTGGAAAAGGCCTGTGTGGCAGTTTGGGGATTTTCCCGAAGCTCCTGGTACAAAGGAGGTGATGGTGAATTTTTCCGAGAATTTAAGGAGTTAGAATATTTTTAAGATAATTTGATAGTTAGAAATCAACGTATCGATATATATAGAAGTCGATAAGGAAACGAACTTAGGAATAGAATAGTATAATCAAAAAGGAAGACTAAGAATTAAATCTAGTCAGAATAGAAAGAGAAAGCGTATACGTGTTTAAAAGTGAATAAGTAGTTGTATGGTATTGATTATTCGAATAAGTAGTCATATCTGTTTTGACGTTATAAATGTTATTCAATCAAGGTCTGAGAGGTAGTTATACCCCAACTTGATTGATTTCATTATTAACAAATAAATAGTAAGATTCCAGGCTCGAAGATCAATGTCGGATAAGAGTTAGTTGAATATAGTATTTGGGTTGTCGTAACGATGTTTTACACAACATCTGTTTTGACCCAAATAAGTGTAAGTATGGAAATAAACGAGATCGGGAAAGAGATAAATAATTGGAATATTTTCCAATTATAAATAGCATATATTTTCTAAAAGTTAGAAAATAAAGGAAGGCGATATTCGGAAATGTTTTCCAAATAAAAGGCCAATATGTTTATTGAAAATATTTGGTTAACAAATATTGATAAAGAAACATAGAAGTGATTTAACTAACGGAATATTGATTATGGGCTCAGTTGAATTTCAAAAAGGAAATTTTGATTTTTGAAAAGAGTAAACTGTTTGGAAAGTCCGAGGGAAAGACTGTTCGAATTAAAAACAAATTTAATAGAAATTTGTGAAAGAAAATTTGAATTAAAGTAAAGCCAGTAAAGTGGTAACTGAGTTTTGAATTGGAATGATATCAAGACAAATTGGATTGTGAGATTCAAATTTGAAGTGTAATGTGATAATCAAGTTAAGAGTTGGGGATCAAGAACGAAACTTGAGTTGAAATGAAAATTTGGCTTGGTAAAAAGCGAATGGTTGTGTTGAGGATAAATTGATCAGATTTTGGTTTGATTAATATTAGTATATGCTGAGTTGATAGCATATGGAAGTGATGGGGTTGATATGCCCGACAAGAAGGTACAAGTTTATATTCCTATTGGATATAAGATTCATGAGCCGAATTGGCAAGCCGCTTGGCTGTTTGATTTTCTTTTGGATTGGAGATGCCCCAGAGAGGCGAATTGGAGTTTGACCGATTGACCAGTACAAAGGAGGTGCCGGCGAAAATTTTCGAAGAGTTAAGGCGTTAGAAAATTTTCAGGATTTTGAAATTTTTCGTTAGTCAGAATTAATTAATAATTTAATTGAAATTAAATTGGTTCAGTTGAAACAAAAGTTAAGAAGTGAACAAATATGTTCTAACCAGTCGATAGGGTCGTTCTCTACCTTTTAGCAATTTCGAGGACGAAATTATTTTAAGTGGGGAAGATTGTAATGACCCGCACTGGCAGGGGTATTATGATTAATTTATTTAATTGTATAAATGGTAGGTTAGTGAATTACATGGTCGTTGAATTAAATAATGGTGAATATTTAATTAAAATAATAAATTAAAAAGTATATTTAATTCTGAAATAATCTAAATTGGCTGAAATGGCGATATGGTGTGAACTGGATCATCTGTGATATTTAATTCAGTTTAGAATTGAATTAGAATAACGAATATATTATTTGAACGACAGTTTGAACGTATAGTTTATAATATAATTATAAACGAGCTCGAAATGGCGCTGCAGTTCGTAAATTGGCGATTCGAACTTCAATGAATGTACAGGATTCGTTTTAAATCGGATTTCTATGAAACAAGAAACGCGTGGAGCTGGCGAAGTATATCTTTCTAGTGGAAGAGAAAAATCAGGATTTCGTCGTGTAGATTTTGATTTATGTCCAAATCAAATTTTAAAATAGTCGCTATGGAATCGTTTATCGACCGTAATGGTTTATTCGATATAACTAGAGATCGGGATTGAATTTAGACAAGGTTCTTTTGGGACATAGTGATAATTTAATTTTTAGAATTTTATCGTAATTTTTAATCAATTTAATAAGCGACTTTTTATTTGAAGTATTTCGCACCCTGAAATCAACATTTTGAAGTTTCAAACTATGAGTCCACCTACCGGTATTATTATATCTTTGGGATCGTGGTACGTTGGTCGTCACAATGGTATGATCAACTCTGTCTATAGCAGTTGTATATGAATGGAATTTACGGAAATGGATATACAATATCTAAGTCTATATGATAACTTTAACTAAAGGTTATAACCCAAAATAGAGGTCCACGCACCACCGTTTTCTTTGGTCTAAAACAATTTACTTGGCCCTCAAAACTCCACCTCATAACCAAACCGAACTCGTGCTCCTCTCGTATCCACGAAACAAATATCCACTCAAAACAATATAAATACACATCCTATCCTTAGCTAAACCTAATTTTTCGGAGACCTAAAACTTTCCGCCTCCATCTGAATAAAACGAATGGACGGGATTTCATCCTCTTCCACCACAATTTCCAGTAAGACCGTTCATTCAAATCGAGAACTTCCAACTGAAGAATACTCAGCTCGATGAGCTCGTTATACTTGACGGCGGTGATCCAGTCTGAAGCGACGAGATGGTCAGGATCTCCTTTCGAAGCAGCTGCGGTTCGAGATGTTTTGCTGGGAACTGGAGATGGCGGAGCTGACAAGAACTGGAAGACGCAAATACAAGGGAAGGACTGAAAGTGGCATGCGTTCGGTAGTAGGGTGGTTTGTGGGCTTTTCCTGGCGTTTTCGGTTGACTGAGGGGAGTTGCAAACAAATTTGCTGTGAACAATTTAAATAGAAGGGAGGGAGGACGTGGACTGGGTTTTGGTTTGCATGGGGACTGTAAAACATGGGTCTTGCGTTCGAGAAGGGCTGGGGTACAAAAGGGCTTAGTAGCCGATATTTTTACTTGGAGAAGAAAGCTAGCATACAGTGTTGCGTTGGTAGGGTAATAACATGGGGAGGGTCAAGGAGAGAAGCATCAGTCGAAATATCTGGAAATACGAAGTAACGTGGTAGGATTGGTTTCCAAGTGGGCTTGTACGGAAAGATTAAGGCCCGGTGAAACTATAAAGAAAAAGAAAAATAGTTTGGAAGGGGGGATGTTTAGTTGCGGTTATTTTGTCTAAGGTGCTTGCGGTTATTTTGTTTGAAGGGAATGTTTAGTTGCTGGGTAAAACAGTGGACGGGTTCATGATTTTGAGAGGGTGTAGACGCGGTCTGAGTTTCGGTTGGGCTGAGAAATTCATGTGAGGCCCATACAGAAAGAAATAAAAATTGGTAAGACCATTTCTACAAAATATATCTAAGTTGGTTTAATTTAAAATAATATATATATGTGTTAAATATCATATCTCGTTCATCCGGTGTCAGAATCACGAGCGGTCAGATTTGTTGGAATGGTATGGACGGGAGCAACACAATGAGACTGACTGGGAGTCCATCGGAGCTCGTTACAATTTATGGCGAAATAAATTGTCCAACTGAATCAATGAACGCAAACCGATATTTATCGATTAACGCGCAACGGTGAGTAAATCTCACTAACTCTAAACAGTTTATAAATTCATGTTGTATTTTTAGAACTGTTAGATATTGGTTGATTTACTGTATGTTGACTGTTTGATTGAACTGCTAGTCAGTTAGTTGGATTTCTATATTGATTCTGTTTAACAGAATATATCATATGGAACTGAAAATGATGTTATCTATATTGTTTAACATCTGTGAATATAGGGAAACAGGTTGGAGGAATCCGACTGGATTCCTCAACATTTATTTTACTATTTTCATATATTGTGATATATGATGTGTTATATAATCTGTTATGGATTAGGGGTGTTAGAATGATGTTGATCATTGTTATTCGATATTGTAAATATCATAAAGACCCTGGGATGTAAAAAGAAGTATTTCAATGTATATTGAAATAAAGGAATTTTATAAAATCACAGGATTTTATAAAAGGAATTATTTATAAAACGAACACGGTTTTATAAAAGGGATATTTATTTAGAAAACAAATAGAAGTTATAAATAGGATATATTTGTAACGGTAAATAGAAGTTATAAATAGGATATATTTGTAACGGTAAATAGAAGTTATAAATAGGATATATTTGTAACGGTAAATAGAAGTTATAAATAGGATATATTTGTAACGGTAAATAGAAGTTATAAATAGGATATATTTGTAACGGTAAATAGAAGTTATAAATAGGATATATTTGTAACGGTAAGTAAACGTTATAAAAAGGAAATAGTTGTAACGGAAAACGTAGTTTATCAAAAGGAGCTAATCGATGTTAGTTAATCGATTAGTGTTAAAGTAAAAGGAGCTAATCGATGTTAGTTAATCGATTAGTGTTAAAGTAAAAAGAGCTAATCGATGTTAGTTAATCGATTAGAGAATAAAGTTAAAAAGAAGTTAATCGATGTTAGTAAATCGATTAGTGTTAAAGTAAAAAGAAGTTAATCGATGTTAGTTAATCGATTAGAGAATAAAGTTGAAAGGAGATAATCGATGTTAGTTTAATCGATTAGAATAGAAGCAAATGAGTAAATCGAATATAGTTATGCGAATAGAAAGTAAAAGGAATTATCGAATATAGTTTATTCGAAAAGAGTAAGTGAAATGAGTAAATAAATAGCGTTAGTCAAATAGTGTTAGTCCAATAGAGTTAATTGATAGGGGTTAGTCCAAAGGAGTTAAGTAAAAAGAGTCAATCGAATATAGCTATTCGAAGGAGGGTTAAGTAAGGAAGTTAGTAAATGGAATACAAAGTGAACTTTGCCCATTTCAAACTTAGAAATGTTGTTCAGTTAAGGTCTGAGAGGTAGTTCTACCCCAACTTAATTGGCTTCGTTTTAACTAAGGAATAGTTAATGTTCGGCAGTAAAAGAAAATGGTTTGAGTTGGCATCGCGATGGTTTGTTTAAACATCTGTCTAAGTCCAATGAAGAAGCTTTGGAAATGTTTTCCAAATAAGAAATCAGAAATGTTTTCTAATAAAGAAAACAAGAAATGGAAATGTTTTCCATTGTTAATAACGTATATTTTCCAAATTTAGAAAATAAGGAATATTGAACGTAGGGAAACAGGAAATAAGTAAATTAATGGAATAAAGAGATGAATGTTGAATGATGTTTGATCGATATAATTTCCATTTGGAAATAATATCATTGTTTGCACACCTATTTTTATTCGATAGTTAAATCACAGACTATCGAAGTTTTGACCATTTTAACGTTGTTAATATGGAGAGACCGGTTGGATTATTATCCGAAGAACCACTCTGTATTGGCATAAGCATTGCGAATCATATATGCCAAAGGAAATTGAAGACTGAGTTATGCAAGGGCTATCCTGTTTACAGAATAGTGCCTTCGGTTCATCCTGTTCCTGGGTGACTTGTATGGACGGATGTCTGACAGAATATGTCCAGACGATCACGTATATTGATTTCTCCAACTGGACCAAGAGTGGAAGCGGAGAAGGAAACTTCTTTTAGCTAACACATAATGTATTGTTGTAGACGTCAAATCGGTGATTTGATGGATTTGATGATGTGACATTCAAAGTGAATCTGGTATGATGATAAAGCGTAGCTTCTAGCCTCATCATCCGGTAAATGACAGAAATCGGGCAGGCAGCATGGCTAAGTCGGTCGCACCGAAGTAGGGTGTATAATCACCTAATCTAGAGTTTCATTTACTTCTAAAAATCTATTGTTGATGCTGTCCCATTCGGGAAACGGTTGCTGATCCCAACTGTTGGTGATATACATTCGATACACTCAAGCGAAATGAGTGGTCGGTCATGTGTGGCCGGGTTGCAAGATGTTCTTGTTGAACCCAGTGTATTCCTCTCTAGAGGTACACGAGCGAAAGGTGGATCCATACCTTGTCATAATTGGAAATCCATTACCCAGTACGTGCTTGCGGTTTTGATTGTATACTATATATGTAGAACGTGAGATGAAAGCGTTTCTACTAGATGATTATTATAGTTGTGGTTGATAGACATTATTATAATATCAAAAGGTTTTTGATATAAAGATATTTGGATTCTCATAAGGGAAAAACCCGTTCCGTTATGCGGCGTGGTCTTATGAGATATCGTTTTCTTTTTCAACTGTTTTTAACTGTTTTACTCACACCAGTCCCATGACTGACCCGGAGTTTACTTTGTTGTTTTCCCTAAACTCTTGGGTGCCTAAATTTGTACGGGCAGTCAAGTAGTCGGGATTTTACAGATACACTTGAAGAGCTGGAGCAGGAGGCTTCAGGATGTTATAGCTATAGTTATTTCCACTGTGTTGTAAGTGTTGTACTTTGAAAATGATATGTATATTCAAGTACAGATTTGTATTTCAAAGTTATGTTATGAAATATATTTATTCGTTCCGCTGTGAGATTCGTGTTACTCTGATGTTGTGTTCTTCTTCTTCTTCTATTCTATTTTTCTATCTTATCTTTCCTCACCCTCTAATTTCTTTCACTAATTACCAGGATTTTTCGACGTTTTGGTTATCGGCATCGTGTTTATGTCGATAACCAAAGTCGCTCGAAATCCGGGTCGTTACACGTTATTTTAGTTTGCCTGTTTTAATTACAGCGCATTAATTTTCTTCACACGCGTTTGTTTTCAAATTTCAAACACATATTACTCCTGTAATTATTTGGTGATTTTATTACTTAAAGTATGGGTTGTTATAGTCTAATTGAAAGGTAAGAAGCGTTTGGAGCAGTCCAAGAGGAATCTAGACGTAGGCCTAACAAAGAAGACCATAACAGTTCCTTCATAGCACCCTTATCTCATGAGGTGGATTTTGTAGAACCGTTTCCCATTCAGGTGAAGGAGTGATGATCTCAGATCTGATATTAAGATTAGGCACGCTATGCCGGAGTGGGAAATCAACTACTTCAAACGAAATATAGAGGTACTCTAGGATAGTCCTCCGCTGTAAGCATAGTGATGTTATAACAACCCTTTCAGAAATCTAATACAAAGATTTTTTTTAGCACGGTGGTTAGTGCATAGTGTTGCTTTTCGAGAGGTCAAGGGTTTGAGCCTCACGGTTACAAGTATCACAACCTGCACCCAGCTGGAATTGTATGTGTAATGCTACGAATGTCAGTTGATGCGGTATTGATGTGAATTACATGCACAAAGCTTAGATGGTGAGTAATGATGAGCCAACGAGGAAGTTAGGTTGTTTAAGGGGGTAGTTTGTAACATTCCTTTCTGAAAGATAACAAAAAATCTTTTAGCATAGTGGTTAGAGTGTGATTTTTCTTTCCAAGAGGTCAATGGTTCAAATCTCATGGTTGTCACATGGGCGGTCCAATGGAGGCAGGCTTGTAGTGTCCATCAAGAGGGATGCCTTGACTGCATTTGTATTGTAGGCCTAATGAGACTGTCCTTTACAAGCAATCAAAAGGCTGATGAGTGATTCGAGGATTCATGTGATGCGTGGCTCCAGGGGTAGACTTAGTGGTCAGCACCCATAAGGATAATAGTTGTTCTGTAACACCCTGCATTTTATGATAATATAATTGCATGTAATATGTCCATACATTGAAATGAAGAAAAGATTAACAAATTACATGCAATAAGAAGAAATGCAATGCGATTAAAATGCATATTTTTTTTAAAAAAAAGAAAAATTTGAAGAGCTTCAAGAATTTGGGCACGGGATTAGCGTCATTGCGTTCGTGGCGATTTTCTGGTCAATTTAGACCTTTGGATGGCAGAAAACTGAGTTAAGGGGAAAGAGATACATTTATATGAAGTATTGTATCAAAGCATGAGAATAAGGTAAAAGAAGGAGAACAATGACTACCATTGTTTCTAAACTTATTAACAAAAGACATCATAGCTTAGTTAGTTAAGGCATAGGATTTGCAACATAGAGGTTGAGGGTTCGAACCCCGACGACGACATAATTTTTATTTTTGTTTTAGAGAGGGCCAACTGAGCATACTAATATTTGTACGTATACGAATTCAAAATTTGAAAGGATAAGAATGTACATATAAGGAAACAAAGAAAATATATGAGAATATATATATATGTAGAAATATATGTATACAAGAGATAAAATTCAAGATAAGGCTGCAATCAATGAAATATAGCAAGAATCAAATAACGGTGCAACACCGTTTGAATTTTGAAAACAAAACAAAAATTGTGCGTATATATATAAGCATAAAGTGGTCGTTATAAGAATTGTATACGCATAAGAAGATTACATGTGAATATAAAAGTTAAATAAATTCATACATTCAAAAATCAAACTTATACACCAAAACAGCTTGCAGGACCCAATGCTAACTCAGCACTGCGTGTACGATAAGATCCGACTAGATTCATCTGCGAACCTGGACTATTTTCTTAACTGGGTTCAATGTTGACTCAGCGTTGCGTGTACGATAAGGTTTTGAGCACTTATAAATAAGACCTTAGACCTAACCCTAAACATCATAATTCGGCGGCTACGCTGGAGCTCTGCCATGGCTCTCTCTCTCTTCTCAAATCTATTCTGAAATTAAATTGTTAGCCTGCGAGAATTATGGATTCAGATATGGAAGAGGGAATCAACATTAATAAAAAAAGATTATTGAATCATGAAAGCAAGGTAAACTTCTAAGAACCAATCTATTTGAATTATTTCTCTTCTCTTTTCATGAAATAATAAACCCATGGTTGTTAGATTGTGAATCAAATTAAAGGGAAAAGGGAAACCATGGATGATAGAGCAGATCGGATCCAAAATTTGGGAAAAGCATGAAAGGCGAGGGGGTTTAAAATATATTTTTTGAATAATAATAATACCTCTATCGTTTGGCATTCCCCATAATGAACATATTGGAAGGTTTAATTTGATGAAATGCATTATTGCGCTAAAAAAGGATAATATGTTCAATTAGTAAATATGTTGAGATGTACATTTACTTGAATGTTTAAGAAAAATGAATATCATTGTATAGATCCATTTTATGAACCTATGAATTGGGTAAATGATACACTATTGGAGAACTACATGTTATTTTAAATAAAGTTAATTACATGTAGTAAGTCACGCGACATATATTGGGATTTGGGGCATAATTTGAAATAGGATTTTGGAACATAACATATATTATGTTTTGAGACATTAATTTGGAGGTGCAATCTGATATGAAAATAAATGGTTGAAAATTTATACATAAGATTAGTTGAAATATTGGAAATGTTTATATGTTATAGACTTGTTAAAAATATGGGCAGTAACTACCACTGTTTATATTGCATATTGATTTGTCCCATTTATATACCATAGCCCTTACCTGTGTGAATTAGAATGGTTGTATGATTATATACGTAGAATTGAATAAATGAAGATGAATGCCTAGGATTACAATTATAAATTGTAATTGCACTTATGACACGAGGTTAGGTTGCATTAGTGGTGAAAGTCTGCCCAGACTCAACTGGCATATCCAGCAGCCACTAATGTTGAACCTAATGTAAGAGGTCTAAGTGTGCAAATAGGAGAAGGGCTATGACACGAGGTTAGGCCCAACTTGTGGAAGAAGTCTGCCCGGACCAGACCGACATATCCAGCATCCACAAGTTGTAGACCTAATGTGGGAGGTCTAGCCCATTATAAACCATAAATGGACATGGTAATGAATTGGACTACTTAACCTAATCTAATCCATAGGGATTGTATGAATATGAACTAAAGTTAGGGTTAAGTAAAAAATTCAATGGACAGTGGGTGGGCTAGGAAAATCTAAGGGGGTGGGTAATATTTACATATAGGCCTGCAAACTTAGCCCGATAAGGTTATGTAATTAAAGACACCTAGTGGTATACATAACTGGTAGAAATAATAAATATATGTAATTAAAGACACCTTTTAGGGTAAGCATAACTTGTAGAAATGATAATCACCTATTATAAATAAATAACATTAATGAAAATGTTATATAGTAGGTAGACTTATCCTAGGGACAAGTGAAGATTATAACTGTAACAACCGGTAATTTTTAACGATTCAAAATCCGATTTAAATCAAAATTTTATTTTGAAAACTTTTTGCAATTTTTTTGTAACGGGAATTTAAAATTTGAAATACGTACAGTGAGATGCAGCAGTAGTGAAAATCACATTGGAAAATTTGAATTTTTCTCGATCGTGCAATTTTCAATGCAAAGCTGCGCATAACAGACCAAATTTTAGCGATTTAAAAATTTCTCCAAAACCAGTTCGGACAACACGAAAAATATCCTATTCGTTGTCATGAATTCGACGGCGAAGTTCGTTTCGCGAAAATCGGATGTTTTGACCTCCGTTTTCCGTCCGCATTTTTACATCAAAGGGGTCCGTAACGCGCTTTTGAACGGAGCATCCTGACACTGCAAATTTTATACCGTTGTGTCCGTCTCGTCGCGCTGATTTCCGCAATATATTCATTTGTCAGTTTCGGTGTTCGGTTCGCGCTGAAATTGTGAAAATGATTGCACAGTTCATTTTTGAAACAGAGCCATTTGAGTTCGATGTGTCCCTTTTCTGATCTTACATACTTTTCTAGATATTTTGGGTCTGCAAAACCCGTCCTTTTATTTTATTAAATCACCGAGAAATTTTTTTGTTTTTCTAAGTGGGAACATTTGCCTTTAATTTTAAAACCATTTATTTTGTAATGCATGCACGTTTCTTTTATTTGCTTGCATTCTTGCGTTCCATTGCATGCTTGTGTTCCATTTTGGTGTTCCAACCATGCATCACGTACATTTATCTTTCCAACCCAAAGCTTATCCATTTCTAAACGTTTTCACTAAAGATTAATGCATGCTTTCACTCTTCCAATCCCATAAGTTTTCTTCCCAAAACCTTTTTGTGTTCAAACGTTGCTTTCATGTTCCATTTATATATATATAAAAAATGAAAAAGCATTTGAACCTCTTAACGGTAATATAAATGGACGGAAGCCACCTTTCCAATCCTTTCTTCCACGTCCCTCGTGTTTGAGCCAAAACCGTTCAAACTTTTAAGCATTCAAATCTTTTATTTAATAAAAAAAAACGAAAGCTTCTATCGGGTTCCAGGAACCGTTCGTTCCTACTATGTGGTCTGCAAAACACGTTGGCCCCTTGAATTGCTCTTCCCATATTTTCTCCCATCAGTTATTTATGTTACTCCTTCATGATTTCGGATCTACACCATTTTCTCCATCATATACCTGTTCTTTACCAGTACGCCATTATTTCTTTTTCCCGTACCTTATTCTTCTTTTATACACATAAAAGTCACAGCAACCCTTGTTTTTCATGCGTTTTAAAACTTACTATATTGTAGCCTTGGTTTCCATTTTTTTTTCTCCCATCACTGAATGAAGCCATCACCTGTTTTAACTCTCCTACCCGGCAACCGAGACCCACCCCAACCAGTCCATCTCCTCCATGTCGCCCCGTTCCTTCCACCAGCCCTCCGCCTGAGCGTGTTGTCGACTACCGCAAGGCTCCGCGTCTTTTCCTTCCCTTGAGCCTGTTGTTCTCCACAAGACCGGCAACCTCTTTTACTAGCACTCACCCGAACCTCCTCGCCTAACCCGGCTTAGACACCAACACAGCGCCTTTTTTTCTCATCAAGGCTGTTGTGAATCCCTCTGTCAGACCCGACCGACCAAAATCCAGACCTGCGTGGGTATGTGCGAGTATATATATATATATATATATATATGTTTGTTTTGTATGTGTGTTGTGTATCCTAGGCCGGTGTGTGTGTGTTTGTATGTGTGTGAGTGCATATAGGTACGTGCATATATTTTGGGTTAAATTATATTGAGCGGTTTTCTCCTTTTGTGTGTCTGAAGTTTTGTGGAAATTTTGCATGGTTGTGTGAGTTTATGGGTGACTGCGCGTTGAGTTGTTTTGAAATTTTAATGGTTTTGAAGAAAAATATGTTATATACTTTAGTTTGAAGATAAATGTTTTGAAATAAAATTTATACTTTTGTACGTTCTAAATTATTGGTTTTATATACATGTTTTGGAGAGTTTATGGGTTTTGAAATATATATATATATATATTACTATAAAGCTTGAAAATATACTGTGTGGGTTGTGTTGTGTCGCCATCGTCCATTCCGTTTGATTTTCCATACCAACATTATGCGGTTTTGCATCGATTCCCATTTACTCATGTTTGGGTTGTTTACTTGGATATCGCCGTTCTAGTCCGTGCCTTTGTTTGCTGTCTTCAATATATGCCACGAAAGGTGAGTTTATCTCACACCTGACTTACATTTTTCATGGATGCTAGATCAATAATGAACTGTTATATGAAATGTATAGGATTGCTAGTAGAAATTGTTTGATTTGATATGTATGCACATTTCATATGCGACACGATATATTCATATGACACGTAGTTGCACTGATGATATATATGTTGTGATTGATACTATATGATACCCTACTTTTAGGAAAATCACTAAGGGTTGAAATGATACATACCCGAACGAACATTAGAATAGGGAAAAATCGTTATGGGTTGAAATGATAGATCTGAACGATTTTTATTGGATTTGGGATCACGGGTTGAAATGATAGACCCGTAGAAATTTTATCAATTGCAGGTTGAAATGATAAATATCCGTATCACTTGACCATAGGGTAGAAAACTATATACGGACACCGTCGGTCATGTTTTCGAAGTAAAATGAGTTTTATTTTAAAAATATTTACTTAAGACTTTATATATTTATATTTTATTTAAATATAAATTATTTTGTATATTTTAAATTATGTGTTTTAAAATGATTTATTTGTAAATAGGGATTTAAATGTTTATTTAATATTTTACTTATAAATTTATTTATTTTAAACCATATAATTGATTCCTATAAGTATTTTAACCTTTTTATATTATTATAAATATTTCTTTAAATCTATTTTTATATTATTTTAAACTTATATATGTTTATAATCTATTTCTAATTTATTTTAGAATTTTATAAACTTATATATATATACATATCTATTTTCAAAGTTAATTTTCTTATATATATATATATATTATAAACTTTAATAAAGTCAAGATGGATAGGTTATATTTCGCGATTTAAATTCGAAGTTTAAATATGTAAATTTATATAATGATATTTGAACAAGGAATGAACTCATATTAAGTTATGAATTAGAATCGATACGAATTTTTGTAGAGATGAACTTGAATTGGTAAATTTAAGAAATTGAATTTGATTTGGTTTAAATTATGAACCTTGATAAGAAATGAATGTGAATTGGGTAAATTGATTTATTTTGAATTTATAGTCGATAAGAATTAAATTCAATTTTAAGTGATTAATTATGAATTGGAATATATAGATGTTATATGCGGAATTGATTTTTATATCGTTTGGTTTGAATTAAGAATTTGTTAAATCAATGTATAAGAATGGTTTTAAATCATAATTTGGTTGAATGGAATATAAGATTTTGATTTGAAATGTAGAAGTAATAGTTTTGAACTATATAACTTGAATTATAGTTATAAGACGATTTGGTTTATATTGAAGTTTAATATTTCGTTTTAAATTATATAAAAGGAAATTTGAACCTAAGTGTCGAATTTCATTAATCGGCTAAAATGGGTTGTTTTCAAAATTTAATTCGAAGTTAGATATTTAATTTTAAATTCAAATTCGAATATGAGAATTTGTATAAACTATTTTATAAAGTGATTTATAAAATAATGACCACGGTGTGAAAAATGTAAACGATTGGTTGTTAAAGAGACCGGGATCGGCTATTGTCATACTCTCTGCCAATACCGAAAACCACTTTGACAACTGTGTACGCGGTGGAGTTCCAGAATGAAGAGAATGATTTGGCGAACGACTCCATTTTATTTTATTTCATATTAATTACGAGACCCTGACTACCTTGAGTCAGCTTGATGTGGCTAAAACAGGAGCTATGCACGGACCAAGTGAGGTCATACCTCTTATCGAGCACACTTCTTCGATATTATTCTATTACTGTTGAGATTCGATATGGGCCCTTTTGATTTTGGGAGTGTGTATCGAGGTGGGTGGTAGTTGCTACTATGCGTTACCACCAGTCCGGCTCTGCAAACGGTGAATCCACCCTGGCATTCCTTGCGTGCCTTGTCACATGCCTTATACGATCCCCCTACGATTTTGTTTTGTACTGTTTTATATGGAGTGCCCTCTGATCAACCTCCAGTTTACGGAGGAATTACGGTATTGTATATACTATGGGAATATATAAACGGTGTAAGGGTAATCATGGTAATCCCGCTTACGCTATTTTGATATTTTACTTTACTGATAGACACTATTGTATATAGCGTATTATACTATATAGTACTAGTTTGACGGATCCTTAGAGGATGGTGATCCCAAACATCCTCTAAGTTACTGTTTGCATTTCATCGAACATTTCATTTGAATTGATTTACTTCCACGAGAATGTTAGTCCTGATCCGAGTTGTTTTGTTTTGCATTATTGCTCGGGTCAGATCGATTATCACAGCTTTCGAGATCCACTCTTGGAGTTTGAAGATTATTGGGTTTTCTCATTTATATCTACCTGTTCAGTTATCTTTGTCATTCTGTTTCAGATTGTTATCAGTTATTTATTGTATTAGACTTCCGCTGAATTATTTATGTAAACTCTGATGTAAAGCTTCATGAACTACTATTATATTTTAATTTTTCCGCTGTGAGATATTATATTGCTTTGTATCTGTGTCTGTGATCTGTGATTTGTTATATTTACCTCAGAAGCTAATAACAATCTGTGGTTTTGGACGTTTCGAGTTGGCATATTTTGTCAATTCGGCACGGTCAAAATGCCGGGTCGTTACAAGTGGTATCAGAGCTTTGGTTTTATCAAAGCTTTAGCTTATGGGGTAAACACTCATTAGAGATAGTGTAGCGATACCCTAGAATGAGTGGAATTAATCGCAGAATCCTTCTTGAGAGAGCGTATTTTGGAAAGTATAAATGTTTTAAAATGTTTTTAAATAAATATTTCAAATATAATATTCTGTTTAATATTTAAATCTTCTTCTGAGTTTCCTTTCCATTTGAATCTATCTTCCTTCGTAGATCCTCTTTGATTAGGTTCTTTTGTTCTTTCAGCTTTTACCTCGAATTCTATAATTTATACTTGTCCATTTCAAGGTAAGAAGTAGAAGAAGAGTGTAAGTTTTCTAGCCAGTCTGTCTTTATTAAATATTGGTTTGAAATTTATATTTTGAAAGATATTATTATATAAGATCTTCTTAATGTAATATTTAATTTGATATTTGTAAATAATTTGGTAATACCAATGGTTTGTAAATATTTTATGTGTATTGTATTCGTATGTTAACTTATAGAATTAATTAAGTGTTATAAGTTTAAATATTGATAACATGAATTTGAAAAGATTTAGATATAGTATAGAATGATTTTGTTATATATTTGATTTAATAATAATATTTTTGTATATTTATTAAGAATTGTAGTTGAATTTTAACAAATAAATGAGTGGGGGAGAGATACATTTTTCCCTACTTGAAATTTTAATGATTAGAAATATATTATTTATAACATATGATTTAGAGTGTGGTATATATTCTATTTAAATATAAAAAGATGTTTTGAGTACTTATTTGACGTTAAAGTTGGCCTATCGAATACCTAGTGATTTGGTGTATACGTCTGATCAACGTATATGTTAAGTCCTATGTGTATTAGATAGATATAAAGTCACACTCTGGTCGCTTGGAAATGATTCTGTTGATGACTGCAGTATCATCGATATCTATTTTCGGGTTTCGAAAGTGGGATATATATATACAGCCAATCGAGACGTCGAGTGAGTACTTGAAATTATTTTGAAATATGTTTGAAAATATTTTAACTTTTGATTTGTGTATATATATATATTTCAAATTATATATACGTATGATTATAGATATGAACCATTGGTTTAAATATATTTAGTTATTTAATTACTATTTGCCTGCCTCGTTCCTTTTCGGGGACGAAAAGTTTTGAGTAGGGGAGATTGTAACAACCGGTGATTTTTAACGATTCAAAATCCGATTTAAATCAAAATTTTATTTTGAAAACTTTTTGCAATTTTTTTGTAACGGGAATTTAAAATTTGAAATACGTACAGTGAGATGCAGCAGTAGTGAAAATCACATTGGAAAATTTGAATGTTTCTCGATCGTGCAATTTTCTATGCAAAGCTGCGCATAACAGACCAAATTTTAGCGATTTAAAAATTTCTCCAAAACCAGTTCGGTCAAACACGAAAAATATTCTATTCGTTGTCACGAATTCGACGGCGAAGTTCGTTTCGCGAAAATCGGACGTTTTGACCTCCGTTTTCCGTCCGCATTTTTACGTCAAAGGGGTCCGTAACGCGATTTTGGACGGAGCATCCTGACACTGCAAATTTTATACCGTTGTGTCCGTCTCGTCGCGCTGATTTCCGCAATATATTCATTTGTCAGTTTCGGTGTTCGGTTCGCGCTGAAATTGTGAAAATGATTGCACAGTTCATTTTTGAAACAGAGCCATTTGAGTTCAATGTGTCCCTTTTCCGATCTTACATACTTTTCTAGATATTTTGGGTCTGCAAAACCCGTCCTTTTATTTTATTAAATCAACGAGAATTTTTTTTGTTTTTCTAAGTGGGAACATTTTCCTTTAATTTTAAAACCATTTATTTTATAATGCATGCACGTTTCTTTTATTTGCTTGCATTCTTGCGTTCCATTGCATGCTTGTGTTCCATTTTGGTGTTCCAACCATGCATCATGTACATTTATCTTTCCAACCCAAAGCTTATCCATTTCTAAACATTTTCACTAAAGATTAATGCATGCTTTCACTCTTCCAATCCCATAAGTTTTCTTCCCAAAACCTTTTTGTGTTCAAACGTTGCTTTCATGTTCCATTTATATATATATAAAAAAATGAAAAAGCATTTGAACCTCTTAACGGTAATATAACTGGGCGGAAGCCACCTTTCCAATCCTTTCTTCCACGTCCCTCGTGTTTGAGCCAAAACCGTTCAAACTTTTAAGCATTCAAATCTTTTATTTAATAAAAAAAAACGAAAGCTTCTATCGGGTTCCAGGAACCGTTCGTTCCTACTATGTGGTCTGCAAAACACGTTGGCCCCTTGAATCGCTATTCCCATATTTTCTCCCATCAGTTATTTATGTTACTCCTTCATGATTTCGGATCTACACCATTTTCTCCATCATATACCTGTTCTTTACCAGTACGCCATCATTTCTTTTTCCCGTACCTTATTCTTCTTTTATACACATAAAAGTCACAGCAACCCTTGTTTTTCATGCGTTTTAAAACTTACTATATTGTAGCCTTGGTTTCCATTTTTATTTTATCCCATCACTGAATGAAGCCATCACCTGTTTTAGCCCACCTACCCGGCAACCGAGACCCACCCCAACCAGTCCATCTCCTCCATGTCGCCCCGTTCCTTCCTCCAGCCCTCCGCTTGAGCGTGTTGTCGACTACCGCAAGGCTCCGCGTCTTTTCCTTCCCTTGAGCCTGTTGTTCTCCACAAGACCGGCAACCTCTTTTACTAGCACTCACCCGAACCTCCTCGCCTAACCCGGCTTAGACACCAACACAGCACTTTTTTCTCATCAAGGCTGTTGTGACTCCCTCTGTCGGATCCGACCGACCAAAATCCAGACCTGCGTGGGTATGTGCGAGTGTATATATATATATATATTTGTGTGTGTGTGCGTGTGTTTGTCTTGTGTGTGTGTTGTGTATCCTAGGGCAAGTTGTGTGTGTGTTTGTATGTGTGTGAGTGCATATAGGTACGTGCATATATTTTGGGTTAAATTATATTGAGCGGTTTTCTCCTTTTGTGTGTCTGAAGTTTTGTGGAAATTTTGCATGGTTGTGTGAGTTTATGGGTGACTGCGCGTTGAGTTGTTTTGAAATTTTAATGGTTTTGAAGAAAAATATGTTATATACTTTAGTTTGAAGATAAATGTTTTGAAATAAAATTTATACTTTTGTACGTTCTAAATTATTGGTTTTATATACATGTTTTGGAGAGTTTATGGGTTTTGAAATATATATATATTACTATAAAGCTTGAAAATATACTGTATGGGTTGTAGTGTGTCGCCATCGTCCATTCCGTTTGATTTTCCATACCAACATTATGCGGTTTTGCATCAATTCCCATTTACTCATGTTTGGGTTGTTTACTTGGATATCGCCGTTCTAGTCCGTGCCTTTGTTTGCTGTCTTCAATATATGCCACGAAAGGTGAGTTTATCTCACACCTGACTTACATTTTTCATGGATGCTAGATAAATAATGAACTGTTATATGAAATGTATAGGATTGCTAGTAGAAATTGTTTGATTTGATATGTATGCACATTTCATATGCGACACGATATATTCATATGACACGTAGTTGCACTGATGATATATATGTTGTGATTGATACTATATGATACCCTAGTTTTAGGAAAATCACTAAGGGTTGAAATGATACATACCCGAACGAACATTAGAATAGGGAAAAATCGTTATGGGTTGAAATGATAGATCTGAACGATTTTTATTGGATTTGGGATCGCGGGTTGAAATGATAGACCCGTAGAAATTTTATCAATTGCGGGTTGAAATGATAAATATCCGTATCACTTGACCATAGGGTAGAAAACTATATACGTACACCGTCGGTCATATTTTCGAAGTAAAATGAGTTTTATTTTAAAAATATTTACTTAAGACTTTATATATTTATATTTTATTTAAATATAAATTATTTTGTATATTTTAAATTATGTGTTTTAAAATGATTTATTTGTAAATAGGGATTTAAATGTTTATTTAAGATTTTACTTATAAATTTATTTATTTTAAACCATATAATTGATTCCTATAAGTATTTTAACCTTTTTATATTATTATAAATATTTCTTTAAATCTATTTTTATATTATTTTAAACTTATATATGTTTATAATCTATTTCTAATTTATTTTAGAATTTTATAAACTTATATATATATATATACATATCTATTTTCAAAGTTAATTTTCTTATATATATATATTTTATAAACTTTAATAAAGTCAAGATGGATAGGTTATATTTCGCGATTTAAATTCGAAGTTTAAATATGTAAATTTATATAACGATATTTGAACAACGAATGAACTCATATTAAGTTATGAATTAGAATCGATACGAATTTTTGTAGAGATGAACTTGAATTGGTAAATTTAAGAAATTGAATTTGATTTGGTTTAAATTATGAACCTTGATAAGAAATGAATGTGAATTGGGTAAATTGATTTATTTTGAATTTATAGTCGATAAGAATTAAATTCAATTTTAAGTGATTAATTATGAATTGGAATATATAGATGTTATATGCGGAATTGATTTTTATATCGTTTGGTTTGAATTAAGAATTTGTTAAATCAATGTATAAGAATGGTTTTAAATCATAATTTGGTTGAATGGAATATAAGATTTTGATTTGAAATGTAGAAGTAATAGTTTTGAACTATAAAACTTGAATTATAGTTATAAGACGATTTGGTTTATATTGAAGTTTAATATTTCGTTTTAAATTATATAAAAGGAAATTAGAACCTAAGTGTCGAATTTCATTAATCGACCAAAATGGGTTATTTTCAAAATTTAATTCGAAGTTAGATATTTAATTTTAAATTCAAATTCGAATATGAGAATTTGTATAAACTATTTTATAAAGCGATTTATAAAATAATGACCACGGTGTGAAAAATGTAAACGATTGGTTGTTAAAGAGACCGGGATCGGCTATTGTCATACTCTCTGCCAATACCGAAAACCACTTTGACAACTGTGTACGCGGTGGAGTTCCAGAATGAAGAGAATGATTTGGCGAACGACTCCATTTTATTTTATTTCATATTAATTACGAGACCCTGACTACCTTGAGTCAGCTTGATGTGGCTAAAACAGGAGCTATGCACGGACCAAGTGAGGTCATACCTCTTATCGAGCACACTTCTTCGATATTATTCTATTACTGTTGAGATTCGATTTGGGCCCTTTTGATTTTGGGAGTGTGTATCGAGGTGGGCGGTAGTTGCTACTATGCGTTACCACCAGTCCGGCTCTGCAAACGGTGAATCCACCCTGGCATTCCTTGTGTGCCTTGTCACATGCCTTATACGATCCCCCTACGATTTTGTTTTGTACTGTTTTATATGGATTGCCCTCTGATCAACCTCCAGTTTACGGAGGAATTACGGTACTGTATATACTATGGGAATATATAAACGGTGTAAGGGTAATCATGGTAATCCCGCTTACGCTATTTTGATATTTTACTTTACTGATAGACACTATTGTATATAGCGTATTATACTATATAGTACTAGTTTGACGGATCCTTAGAGGATGGTGATCCCAAACATCCTCTAAGTTACTGTTTGCATTTCATCGAACATTTCTTTTGAATTGATTTACTTCGACGAGAATGTTAGTCCTGATCCGAGTTGTTTTGTTTTGCATTATTTCTCGGGTCAGATCGATTATCATAGCTTTCGAGATCCACTCTTGGAGTTTGAAGATTTTTGGGTTTTCTCATTTATATCTACCTGTTCAGTTATCTTTGTCATTCTGTTTCAGATTGTTATCAGTTATTTATTGTATTAGACTTCCGCTGAATTATTTATGTAAACTCTGATGTAAAGCTTCATGAACTACTATTGTATTTTAATTTTTCCGCTGTGAGATATTATATTGCTTTGTATCTGTGTCTGTGATCTGTGATTTGTTATATTTACCTCAGAAGCTAATAACAATCTGTGGTTTTGGACGTTTCGAGTTGGCATATTTTGTCAATTCGACACGGTCAAAATGGCGGGTCGTTACAAGTGGTATCAGAGCTTTGGTTTTATCAAAGCTTTAGCTTATGGGGTAAACACTCATTAGAGATAGTGTAGCGATACCCTAGAATGAGTGGAATTAATCGCAGAATCCTTCTTGAGAGAGCGTATTTTGGAAAGTATAAATGTTTTAAAATGTTTTTAAATAAATATTTCAAATATAATATTCTGTTTAATATTTAAATCTTCTTCTGAGTTTCCTTTCCATTTGAATCTATCTTCCTTCGTAGATCCTCTTTGATTAGGTTCTTTTGTTCTTTCAGCTTTTACCTCGAATTCTATAATTTATACTTGTCCATTTCAAGGTAAGAAGTAGAAGAAGAGTGTAAGTTTTCTAGCCAGTCTGTCTTTATTAAATATTGGTTTGAAATTTATATTTTGAAAGATATTATTATATAAGATCTTCTTAATGTAATATTTAATTTGATATTTGTAAATAATTTGGTAATACCAATGGTTTGTAAATATTTTATGTGTATTGTATTCATATGTTAACTTATAGAATTAATTAAGTGTTATAAGTTTAAATATTGATAACATGAATTTGAAAAGATTTAGATATAGTATAGAATGATTTTGTTATATATTTGATTTAATAATAATAATTTTGTATATTTATTAAGAATTGTAGTTGAATTTTAACAAATAAATGAGTGGGGGAGAGATACATTTTTCCCTACTTGAAATTTTAATGATTTGAAATATATTATTTATAATATATGATTTAGAGTGTGGTATATATTCTATTTAAATATAAAAAGATGTTTTGAGTACTTATTTGACGTTAAAGTTGGCCTATCGAATACCTAGTGATTTGGTGTATACGTCTGATCAACGTATATGTTAAGTCCTATGTGTATTAGATAGATATAAAGTCACACTCTGGTCGCTTGGAAATGATTCTGTTGATGACTACAGCATCATCGATATCTATTTTCGGGTTTCGAAAGTGGGATATATATATACAGCCAATCGAGACGTCGAGTGAGTACTTGAAATTATTTTGAAATATGTTTGAAAATATTTTAAGTTTTGATTTGTGTACATATATATATTTCAAATTATATATACGTATGATTATAGATATGAACCATTGGTTTAAATATATTTAGTTATTTAATTACTATTTGCCTGCCTCGTTCCTTTTCCGGGACGAAAAGTTTTGAGTAGGGGATATTGTAACAACCGGTAATTTTTAACGATTCAAAATCCGATTTAAATCAAAATTTTATTTTGAAAACTTTTTGCAATTTTTTTGTAACGGGAATTTAAAATTTGAAATACGTACAGTGAGATGCAGCAGTAGTGAAAATCACATTGGAAAATTTGAATGTTTCTCGATCGTGCAATTTTCAATGCAAAGCTGCGCATAACAGACCAAATTTAAGCGATTTAAAAATTTCTCCAAAACCAGTTCGGACAAACACGAAAAATATTCTATTTGTTGTCACGAATTCGACGGCGAAGTTCGTTTCGCGAAAATCGGACGTTTTGACCTCCGTTTTCCGTCCGCATTTTTACGTCAAAGGGGTCCGTAACGCGCTTTTGAACGGAGCATCCTGACACTGCAAATTTTATATCGTTGTGTCTGTCTCGTCGCGCTGATTTCCGCAATATATTCATTTGTCAGTTTCGGTGTTCGGTTCGCGCTGAAATTGTGAAAATGATTGCACAGTTCATTCTTGAAACAGAGCCATTTGAGTTCGATGTGTCCCTTTTCCGATCTTACATACTTTTCTAGATATTTTGGGTCTGCAAAACCCGTCCTTTTATTTTATTAAATCACCGAGAATTTTTTTTGTTTTTCTAAGTGGGAACATTTTCCTTTAATTTTAAAACCATTTATTTTATAATGCATGCACGTTTCTTTTATTTGCTTGCATTCTTGCGTTCCATTGCATGCTTGTGTTCCATTTTGGTGTTCCATAACGTTTTCACTAAAGATTAATGCATGCTTTCACTCTTCCAATCCCATAGTTTTCTTCCCAAAACCTTTTTGTGTTCAAATGTTGCTTTCATGTTCCATTTATATATATAAAAAAAAAATTAAAAAGCATTTGAACCTCTTAACGGTAATATAAATGGACGGAAGCCACCTTTCCAATCCTTTCTTCCACGTCCCTCGTGTTTGAGCCAAAACCGTTCAAACTTTTAAGCATTCAAATCTTTTATTTAATAAAAAAAACGAAAGCTTCTATCGGGTTCCAGGAACCGTTCGTTCCTACTATGTGGTCTGCAAAACACGTTGGCCCCTTGAATCGCTCTTCCCATATTTTCTCCCATCAGTTATTTATGTTACTCCTTTATGATTTCGGATCTACACCATTTTCTCCATCATATACCTGTTCTTTACCAGTACGCCATCATTTCTTTTTCCCGTACCTTATTCTTCTTTTATACACATAAAAGTCACATCAACCCTTGTTTTTCATGCGTTTTAAAACTTACTATATTGTAGCCTTGGTTTCCATTTTTTTTCTCCCATCACTGAATGAAGCCATCACCTGTTTTAACCCTCCTACCCGGCAACCGAGACCCACCCCAACCAGTCCATCTCCTCCATGTCGCCCCGTTCCTTCCTCCAGCCCTCCGCCTGAGCGTGTTGTCGACTACCGCAAGGCTCCGCGTCTTTTCCTTCCCTTGAGCCTGTTGTTCTCCACAAGACCGGCAACCTCTTTTACTAGCACTCACCCGAACCTCCTCGCCTAACCCGGCTTAGACACCAACACAGTGCCTTTTTTTCTCATCAAGGCTGTTGTGACTCCCTCTGTCGGATCCGACCGACCAAAATCCAGACCTGCGTGGGTATGTGCGAGTATATATATATATATATATATATGTGTGTGTTTGTTTTGTATGTGTGTTGTGTATCCTAGGGCGGTGTGTGTGTGTTTGTATGTGTGTGAGTGCATATAGGTACGTGCATATATTTTGGGTTAAATTATATTGAGCGGTTTTCTCCTTTTGTGTGTCTGAAGTTTTGTGGAAATTTTGCATGGTTGTGTGAGTTTATGGGTGACTGCGCGTTGAGTTGTTTTGAAATTTTAATGGTTTTGAAGAAAAATATGTTATATACTTTAGTTTGAAGATAAATGTTTTGAAATAAAATTTATACTTTTGTACGTTCTAAATTATTGGTTTTATATACATGTTTTGGAGAGTTTATGGGTTTTGAAATATATATATATATATATATATATATTACTATAAAGCTTGAAAATATACTGTGTGGGTTGTAGTGTGTCGCCATCGTCCATTCCGTTTGATTTTCCATACCAACATTATGCGGTTTTGCATCGATTCCCATTTACTCATGTTTAGGTTGTCTACTTGGATATCGTCGTTCTAGTCCGTGCCTTTGTTTGTTGTCTTCAATATATGCCACGAAAGGTGAGTTTATCTCACACCTGACTTACATTTTTCATGGATGCTAGATCAATAATGAACTGTTATATGAAATGTATAGGATTGCTAGTAGAAATTGTTTGATTTGATATGTATGCACATTTCATATGCGACACAATATATTCATATGACACGTAGTTGCACTGATGATATATATGTTGTGATTGATACTATATGATACCCTAGTTTTAGGAAAATCACTAAGGGTTGAAATGATACATACCCGAACGAACATTAGAATAGGGAAAAATCGTTGTGTGTTGAAATGATAGATCTGAACGATTTTTATTGGATTTGGGATCGCGGGTTGAAATGATAGACCCGTAGAAATTTTATCAATTGCGGGTTGAAATAATAAATATCCGTATCACTTGACCATAGGGTAGAAAACTATATACGGACACCGTCGGTCATGTTTTCGAAGTAAAATGAGTTTTATTTTAAAAATATTTACTTAAGACTTTATATATTTATATTTTATTTAAATATAAATTATTTTGTCTATTTTAAATTATGTGTTTTAAAATGATTTATTTGTAAATAGGGATTTAAATGTTTATTTAAGATTTTACTTATAAATTTATTTATTTTAAACCACATAATTGATTCCTATAAGTATTTTAACCTTTTTATATTATTATAAATATTTCTTTAAATCTATTTTTATATTATTTTAAACTTATATATGTTTATAATCTATTTCTAATTTATTTTAGAATTTTATGAACTTATATATATATATATACATATCTATTTTCAAAGTTAATTTTCTTATATATATATATATTTTATAAACTTTAATAAAGTCAAGATGGATAGGTTATATTTCGCGATTTAAATTCGAAGTTTAAATATGTAAATTTATATAACGATATTTGAACAACGAATGAACTCATATTAAGTTATGAATTAGAATCGATACGAATTTTTGTAGAGATGAACTTGAATTGGTAAATTTAAGAAATTGAATTTGATTTGGTTTAAATTATGAACCTTGATAAGAAATGAATGTGAATTGGGTAAATTGATTTATTTTGAATTTATTGTCGATAAGAATTAAATTCAATTTTAAGTGATTAATTATGAATTGGAATATATAGATGTTATATGCGGAATTGATTTTTATATCGTTTGGTTTGAATTAAGAATTTGTTAAATCAATGTATAAGAATGGTTTTAAATCATAATTTGGTTGAATGGAATATAAGATTTTGATTTGAAATGTAGAAGTAATAGTTTTGAACTATAAAACTTGAATTATAGTTATAAGACGATTTGGTTTATATTGAAGTTTAATATTTCGTTTTAAATTATATAAAAGGAAATTTGAACCTAAGTGTCGAATTTCATTAATCGACTAAAATGGGTTGTTTTCAAAATTTAATTCGAAGTTAGATATTTAATTTTAAATTCAAATTCAAATTCGAATATGAGAATTTGTATAAACTATTTTATAAAGTGATTTATAAAATAATGACCACGGTGTGAAAAATGTAAACGATTGGTTGTTAAAGAGACCGGGATCGGCTATTGTCATACTCTCTGCCAATACCGAAAACCACTTTGACAACTGTGTACGCGGTGGAGTTCCAGAATGAAGAGAATGATTTGGCGAACGACTCCATTTTATTTTATTTCATATTAATTACGAGACCCTTACTACCTTGAGTCAGCTTGACGTGGCTAAAACAGGAGCTATGCACGGACCAAGTGAGGTCATACCTCTAATCGAGCACACTTCTTCGATATTATTCTATTACTGTTGAGATTCGATTTGGGCCCTTTTGATTTTGGGAGTGTGTATCGAGGTGGGTGGTAGTTGCTACTATGCGTTACCACCAGTCCGGCTCTGCAAACGGTGAATCCACCCTGGCATTCCTTGCGTGCCTTGTCACATGCCTTATACGATCCCCCTACGATTTTGTTTTGTACTGTTTTATATGGAGTGCCCTCTGATCAACCTCCCGTTTACGGAGGAATTACGGTAGTGTATATATTATGGGAATATATAAACGGTGTAAGGGTAATCATGGTAATCCCGCTTACGCTATTTTGATATTTTACTTTACTGATAGACACTATTGTATATAGCGTATTATACTATATAGTACTAGTTTGACGGATCCTTAGAGGATGGTGATCCCAAACATCCTCTAAGTTACTGTTTGCATTTCATCGAACATTTCATTTGAATTGATTTACTTCCACGAGAATGTTAGTCCTGATCCGAGTTGTTTTGTTTTGCATTATTGCTCGGGTCAGATCGATTATCACAGCTTTCGAGATCCACTCTTGGAGTTTGAAGATTATTGGGTTTTCTCATTTATATCTACCTGTTCAGTTATCTTTGTCATTCTGTTTCAGATTGTTATCAGTTATTTATTGTATTAGACTTCCGCTGAATTATTTATGTAAACTCTGATGTAAAGCTTCATGAACTACTATTGTATTTTAATTTTTCCGCTGTGAGATATTATATTGCTTTGTATCTGTGTCTGTGATCTGTGATTTGTTCTATTTACCTCAGAAGCTAATAATAATCTGTGGTTTTGGACGTTTCGATTTGGCATATTTTGTCAATTCGGCACGGTAAAAATGGCGGGTCGTTACAAGTGGTATCAGAGCTTTGGTTTTATCAAAGCTTTAGCTTATGGGGTAAACACTCATTAGAGATAGGGTAGCGATACCCTAGAATGAGTGGAATTAATCGCAGAATCCTTCTTGAGAGAGCGTATTTGGAAAGTATAAATGTTTTAAAATGTTTTTAAATAAATATTTCAAATATAATATTCTGTTTAATATTTAAATCTTCTTCTGAGTTTCCTTTCCATTTGAATCTATCTTCCTTCATAGATCCTCTTTGATTAGGTTCTTTTGTTCTTTCAGCTTTTACCTCGAATTCTATAATTTATACTTGTCCATTTCAAGGTAAGAAGTAGAAGAAGAGTGTAAGTCTTCTAGCCAGTCTGTCTTTATTAAATATTGGTTTGAAATTTATATTTTGAAAGATATTATTATATAAGATCTTCTTAATGTAATATTTAATTTGATATTTGTAAATAATTTGGTAATACCAATGGTTTGTAATGATTTTATGTGTATTGTATTCATATGTTAACTTATAGAATTAATTAAGTGTTATAAGTTTAAATATTGATAACATGAATTTGAAAAGATTTAGATATAGTATAGAATGATTTTGTTATATATTTGATTTAATAATAATATTGTTGTATATTTATTAAGAATTGTAGTTGAATTTTAACAAATAAATGAGTGGGGGAGAGATACATTTTTTCCTACTTGAAATTTTAATGATTTGAAATATATTATTTATAATATATGATTTAGAGTGTGGTATATATTCTATTTAAATATAAAAAGATGTTTTGAGTACTTATTTGACGTTAAAGTTGGCCTATCGAATACCTAGTGATTTGGTGTATACGTCTGATCAACGTATATGTTAAGTCCTATGTGTATTAGATAGATATAAAGTCACACTCTGGTCGCTTGGAAATGATTCTGTTGATGACTGCAGCATCATCGATATCTATTTTCGGGTTTCGAAAGTGGGATATATATATACAGCCAATCGAGACGTCGAGTGATTACTTGAAATTATTTTGAAATATGTTTGAAAATATTTTAACTTTTGATTTGTGTATATATATATATATATTTCAAATTATATATACGTATGATTATAGATATGAACCATTGGTTTAAATATATTTAGTTATTTAATTACTATTTGCCTGCCTCGTTCCTTTTCGGGGACGAAAAGTTTTGAGTAGGGGAGATTGTAACAACCGGTAATTTTTAACGATTCAAAATCCGATTTAAATCAAAATTTTATTTTGAAAACTTTTTGAGATTTTTTTGTAACGGGAATTTAAAATTTGAAATACGTACAGTGAGATGCAGCAGTAGTGAAAATCACATTGGAAAATTTGAATGTTTCTCGATCGTGCAATTTTCAATGCAAAGCTGCGCATAACAGACCAAATTTTAGCGATTTAAAAATTTCTCCAAAACCTGTTCGGATAAACACGAAAAATATTCTATTCGTTGTCACGAATTCGACGGCGAAGTTTGTTTCGCGAAAATCGGACGTTTTGACCTCCGTTTTCCGTTCGCATTTTTACGTCAAAGGGGTCCGTAACGCGCTTTTGAACGGAGCATCCTGACACTGCAAATTTTATACCGCTGTGTCCGTCTCGTCGCGCTGATTTCCGCAATATTTTCATTTGTCAGTTTCGGTGTTCGGTTCGCGCTGAAATTGTGAAAATGATTGCACAGTTCATTTTTGAAACAGAGCCATTTGAGTTCGATGTGTCCCTTTTCCGATCTTACATACTTTTCTAGATATTTTGGGTCTGCAAAACCCGTCCTTTTATTTTATTAAATCACCGAGAAATTTTTTTGTTTTTCTAAGTGGGAACATTTGCCTTTAATTTTAAAACCATTTATTTTATAATGCATGCACGTTTCTTTTATTTGCTTGCATTCTTGCATTCCATTGCATGCTTGTGTTCCATTTTGGTGTTCCAACCATGCATCATGTACATTTATCTTTCCAACCCAAAGCTTATCCATTTCTAAACGTTTTCACTAAAGATTAATGCATGCTTTCACTCTTCCAATCCCATAAGTTTCCTTCCCAAAACCTTTTTGTGTTCAAATGTTGCTTTCATGTTCCATTTATATATATATAAAAAATGAAAAAGCATTTGAACCTCTTAACGGTAATATAAATGGACGGAAGCCACCTTTCCAATCCTTTCTTCCACGTCCCTCGTGTTTGAGCCAAAACCGTTCAAACTTTTAAGCATTCAAAACTTTTATTTAATAAAAAAAAACGAAAGCTTCTATCAGGTTCCAGGAACCGTTCGTTCCTACTATGTGGTCTGCAAAACACGTTGGCCCCTTGAATCGCTCTTCCCATATTTTCTCCCATCAGTTATTTTTGTTACTCCTTCATGATTTCGGATCTACACCATTTTCTCCATCATATACCTGTTCTTTACCAGTACGCCATTATTTCTTTTTCCCGTACCTTATTCTTCTTTTATACACATAAAAGTCACAGCAACCCTTGTTTTTCATGCGTTTTAAAACTTACTATATTGTAGCCTTGGTTTCCAATTTTTTTTCTCCCATCACTGAATGAAGCCATCACCTGTTTTAACCCTCCTACCCGGCAACCGAGACCCACCCCAACCAGTCCATCTCCTCCATGTCGCCCCGTTCCTTCCACCAGCCCTCCGCCTGAGCGTGTTGTCGACTACCGCAAGGCTCCGCGTCTTTTCCTTCCCTTGAGCCTGTTGTTCTCCACAAGACCGGCAACCTCTTTTACTAGCACTCACCCGAACCTCCTCGCCTAACCCGGCTTAGACACCAACACAGCGCCTTTTTTTCTCATCAAGGCTGTTGTGAATCCCTCTGTCAGATCCGACCGACCAAAATCCAGACCTGTGTGGGTATGTGCGAGTATATATATATATATATATGTTTGTTTTGTATGTGTGTTGTGTATCCTAGGCCGGTGTGTGTGTGTTTGTATGTGTGTGAGTGCATATAGGTACGTGCATATATTTTGGGTTAAATTATATTGAGCGGTTTTCTCCTTTTGTGTGTCTGAAGTTTTGTGGAAATTTTGCATGGTTGTGTGAGTTTATGGGTGACTGCACGTTGAGTTGTTTTGAAATTTTAATGGTTTTGAAGAAAAATATGTTATATACTTTAGTTTGAAGATAAATGTTTTGAAATAAAATTTATACTTTTGTACGTTCTAAATTATTGGTTTTATATACATGTTTTGGAGAGTTTATGGGTTTTGAAATATATATATTACTATAAAGCTTGAAAATATACTGTGTGGGTTGTAGTGTGTCGCCATCGTCCATTCCGTTTGATTTTCCATATCAACATTATGCGGTTTTGCATCGATTCCCATTTACTCATGTTTGGGTTGTTTACTTGGATATCGCCGTTCTAGTCCGTGCCTTTGTTTGTTGTCTTCAATATATGCCACGAAAGGTGAGTTTATCTCACACCTGACTTACATTTTTCATGGATGCTAGATCAATAATGAACTGTTATATGAAATGCATAGGATTGCTAGTAGAAATTGTTTGATTTGATATGTATGCACATTTCATATGCGACACGATATATTCATATGACACGTAGTTGCACTGATGATATATATGTTGTGATTGATACTATATGATACCCTAGTTTTAGGAAAATCACTAAGGGTTGAAATGATACATACCCGAACGAACATTAGAATAGGGAAAAATCGTTATGGGTTGAAATGATAGATCTGAACGATTTTTATTGGATTTGGGATCGCGGGTTGAAATGATAGACCCGTAGAAATTTTATCAATTGCAGGTTGAAATGATAAATATCCGTATCACTTGACCATAGGGTAGAAAACTATATACGGACACCGTCGGTCATGTTTTCGAAGTAAAATGAGTTTTATTTTAAAAATATTTACTTAAGACTTTATATATTTATATTTTATTTAAATATAAATTATTTTGTATATTTTAAATTATGTGTTTTAAAATGATTTATTTGTAAATAGGGATTTAAATGTTTATTTAAGATTTTACTTATAAATTTATTTATTTTAAACCATATAATTGATTCCTATAAGTATTTTAACCTTTTTATATTATTATAAATATTTCTTTAAATCTATTTTTATATTATTTTAAACTTATATATGTTTATAATCGATTTCTAATTTATTTTAGAATTTTATAAACTTATATATATATATACATATCTATTTTCAAAGTTAATTTTCTTATATATATATATATATATATTTTATAAACTTTAATAAAGTCAAGATGGATAGGTTATATTTCGCGATTTAAATTCGAAGTTTAAATATGTAAATTTATATAACGATATTTGAACAACGAATGAACTCATATTAAGTTATGAATTAGAATCGATACGAATTTTTGTAGAGATGAACTTGAATTGGTAAATTTAAGAAATTGAATTTGATTTGGTTTAAATTATGAACCTTGATAAGAAATGAATGTGAATTGGGTAAATTGATTTATTTTGAATTTATAGTCGATAAGAATTAAATTCAATTTTAAGTGATTAATTATGAATTGGAATATATAGATGTTATATGCGGAATTGATTTTTATATCGTTTGGTTTTGAATTAAGAATTTGTTAAATCAATGTATAAGAATGGTTTTAAATCATAATTTGGTTGAATGGAATATAAGATTTTGATTTGAAATGTAGAAGTAATAGTTTTGAACTATATAACTTGAATTATAGTTATAAGACGATTTGGTTTATATTGAAGTTTAATATTTCGTTTTAAATTATATAAAAGGAAATTTGAACCTAAGTGTCGAATTTCATTAATCGACTAAAATGGGTTGTTTTCAAAATTTAATTCGAAGTTAGATATTTAATTTTAAATTCAAATTCGAATATGAGAATTTGTATAAACTATTTTATAAAGTGATTTATAAAATAATGACCACGGTGTGAAAAATGTAAACGATTGGTTGTTAAAGAGACCGGGATCGGCTATTGTCATACTCTCTGCCAATACCGAAAACCACTTTGACAACTGTGTACGCGGTGGAGTTCCAGAACGAAGAGAATGATTTGGCGAACGACTCCATTTTATTTTATTTCATATTAATTACGAGACCCTGACTACCTTGAGTCAGCTTGATGTGGCTAAAACAGGAGCTATGCACGGACCAAGTGAGGTCATACCTCTTATCGAGCACACTTCTTCGATATTATTCTATTACTGTTGAGATTCGATTTGGGCCCTTTTGATTTTGGGAGTGTGTATTGAGGTGGGCGGTAGTTGCTACTATGCGTTACCACCAGTCCGGATCTGCAAACGGTGAATCCACCCTGGCATTCCTTGCGTGCCTTGTCACATGCCTTATACGATCCCCCTACGATTTTGTTTTGTACTGTTTTGTATGGAGTGCCCTCTGATCAACCTCCAGTTTACGGAGGAATTACGGTACTGTATATACTATGGGAATATATAAACGGTGTAAGGGTAATCATGGTAATCACGCTTATGCTATTTTGATATTTTACTTTACTGATAGACACTATTGTATATAGCGTATTATACTATATAGTACTAGTTTGACGGATCCTTAGAGGATGGTGATCCCAAACATCCTCTATGTTACTGTTTGCATTTCATCGAACATTTCATTTGAATTGATTTACTTCCACGAGAATGTTAGTCCTGATCTGAGTTGTTTTTTTTTTTTTTGCATTATTGCTCGGGTCAGATCGATTATCACAGCTTTCGAGATCCACTCTTGGAGTTTGAAGATTATTGGGTTTTCTCATTTATATCTACCTGTTCAGTTATCTTTGTCATTCTGTTTCAGATTGTTATCAGTTATTTATTGTATTAGACTTCCGCTGAATTATTTATGTAAACTCTGGTGTAAAGCTTCATGAACTACTATTGTATTTTAATTTTTCCGCTGTGAGATATTATATTGCTTTGTATTTGTGTCTGTGATCTGTGATTTGTTCTATTTACCTCAGAAGCTAATAACAATCTGTGGTTTTGGACGTTTCGAGTTGGCATATTTTGTCAATTCGGCACGGTCAAAATGGTGGGTCGTTACAATAACTTAGGGTATAATAAACTAACAAGGAAATGAGATAATTGGCGAAATGAGATACTGGACACTTAATTGTAAATTAAGCAATCAGTAAATGGGAAAAGCCATAACCAGTTGAAAAAAGGGGAAAAATATATTAGAAATAGGAAGTTATACTTAATTATAAATTAAGTAATTTGTAAGCTTGGAAGTCGGAAACCCGTTGATAAGAATGTTTAGGCTTGTCCTAGGACAAGTGGAAATTATAACATAGGTTATAATAAACAGGTAGAGAAACTTATTAATGGGCCTTTGTTAATAGATTAAGTTAATAAGTAAATAGCGATAAGTTGTATTGACAATGTAAAATGGAATTATGATTAAATGAGAAAGGATAAGGAAAACTTATGAAATGAAATAAGTTATATGTAATCATAAATAATGACTGACATGTTAAACAGAAAACATGTGAATTGGGATATACTTAATTACATATTAAGTAGAACATGTTATTGTATTGATAAAATCAAATAAAAATATAAAGGGATTGTGGATTTTAGACCTTGGACCACAATCTAGGGAATAACATGTTGTGGGCTTATTAATAAACTTAAATGGGTTAAGTTATATAACTGAAATTAATAAGCAAGAGAAACTTGGTAATTTGAATAAGAATTCAATGTGAATGAGAATAACCAAGTTATAAGGAAACCTGATGAGGTAAGGCAAGCGCATAAAAGAATGTTTAGAAATAGGGTCTAATAACATATTAAAGTGGGGTGCTTGAACCAATTCGCACGTTTGACGGTGAATAACCCAACGGGGTAGATCATCGTGGTGTTATAAGGCACGAGGGGGAGCGCACATTCATCTAATTGTTCTGACGGCTCCAAAGGACTGGAAGGGGAAGCACACGGCTTCCTGAGGTATGTAAGGTGCTCCTAGTAGTCCTCCATGCGGTGGCAGATGTCTTAGGATGTGCCCGCAGAGGTTGGGTCTACGCGTAACTACTAGGTGGGTGGGCCTTAACTGCAAATGTAGCTATGTAGTCAGAATGCTGTGACGAGGTGACACGAGGGTGGTTCAGCGATTGCCTCATGAGGAGGCAGAGGGTCACGACCAACAAGGATGGTAGACCGTCGGACACCCTTCATCGGCAGCCAGTGGGATGCGGAAAGACTCGAGCTAAACCCAAGATACCATTTCACCCTTCACTATCGGGGCAAAGGGTTGAGGGGAGATGCCACATGGATGTTTAGATTGTTTGTGTAGGGGCAGTCGCTTAGCTCTAATAGTCTTTACTAGTTGAGGGAAGGGCCGAGCTGGGGCCATTGCCACCACGAAAACAGACCCTATGTATATCTGTATATAGAGGCTCTTTAAAGATGGGCCTGTACAGATATGGACAAGCTCCCGACCGAGTTCCGTGTTTCTTGTATCGCCTTGCCATAGAACTCAGTGCACATTAGAGGACTTGCGATTGAGGCATCGATCTACAATTGAGGATACGTATGGTGGACAGTCTAGATACATGCATGTCGGCTCTAGGTGTTGTATTGTAGACTTGAGGGCATTACTCTTGTATTGAGTCTAATTCGAACAATGTTGGCAGTCAGTACATTTACGTAGCATAGCAATGATAGATATATGAATCCGTACGTCACTACGACGTAGGATGAGGGACTGTGTATATTTCGACGGTGTTACAGTGGAGACCGTGCGGGTGGGGTACCATGGGGTGTACCTCAATATTGGGGGTAGCTACATATATACTGTATTAGGTTAATCCACTGGGAAGTAAATGGGTGTGATGTGTGTGTAAGACTTGAGTGTTGTTAACCCAAGTAACCTAATAAATAAGAAAATATGATTGAATGGTATATGTAGGATTATCCAAAGTGTATAGTTTAAATCCAGTCACCAGAATTTGTGTTCTGACCCCCTCCTCATAACATACTCGCAGGTTAAATTTGTGGCAGAGACATGAGACATTATAGCTTTGGGTACTGGTTAGGTACTATTATTAATACGGTAAGGCTATACTTTGATTTATATTATATTTTATCCATTCTGCTGTGAGATATTTTCTGAGCTCTAACATATTTTATGTCTCTGTCTTTTCTACAGGATAGCAGAGCAAACCAATCCGAGTTTCGATAGATTGGAATTTTGAAAAAAAAATCAGTCTGTTAGAATCCGGGTTGTCATACGTTCAGATATCTATCATCATCAGTCAGTAACAAGAATAGGGAAAATTTAAGTTAAACTAAAAGACCAATAATGTTTCACTATTGAGATGTTGGATAAGGCGACTATGCCATTTGGTTGCTTAGTTTGTTTGATTCTGGGCAAAACCATTAACCCATTAGTAGGTCTTCTAATTACTTAAGGTGTGGTTGTGTGGGGTTGTAGATATATTGGGAAGAGGGAGACCACGTTGAACATCTTATTGAAGGCCTAACGAAGCTGTTCTTTATATATATACAGTAAATTCCCAATTGAGTTTCGTACAAAATGGCCATAGTAGCTCCACTAGTAAACGAAACTCAGGCATATAGACGGAACGATTATTTGTGAGTCCTCGATGTATGTAGCACGTGGTATATCATAGATATCTGTAGTGTGGATACTATGATTATAGCTCACGTCTTCATTATTATTTTTCTGAAGTCTCTTACCATTTGCATTAAATACAACCAAAACTAATGTTTAAAAAGATGTACTTTAAAGATAACAATATCTTCTTATGTCAGATCAATCAAGGTATGAATTTATATATCCTAGTTACTTGATAGATTTGCAAATAAAAATTGCATAATCTTGTACCCACTATTATTATAGAATGATTCCTAATTTTATTCTAGTTATATGATGTCTTGGTAGTGAATGATTATTGATGATTAAATGTGCAGAAAGTATGTTGGTGGTTCTCACAAACCAACTAAAGTTCATAAATAATCTAAATTAGAACAACTAAAAAAAACGTTTTAGAAAGCAACTGAGATAAAGTTAGAGGAGTTTGATATTTATTTTATTTGTAATTTACTAACCTATTATGGATTTATAGTAGTGAAAATGATTGATAACAATGAATTAATGTTTTTGATGCATTCAAATCCATAGAGCTTTATTAGGAAAGCTAGAAGGTTGGTAGTAGGACAATTTGTATCGGCACCTACAATTAACCATAGTGTTGAAAATCATTTTGATTATTAGGGATGATCAATACTTTATAAGGAACCCCATCCTTTATTTATAGTAATTTTCCCATGTAGTGTAATATGAGAAATAATAAACGTACTTTGGATATCTTTCTTTCATAAATTTTCAGTAAAATGTACAATTTAGCTATCCATATCTGGTACATGATATTTTATAGGCATGAGTCAAAGGTAACATGTGTTTGCTAATCTATCAAATCATATATTATTCAATATATTATATATGATACAAAAATGTATTTTCATGCATACCATTATTTTATAGCAACATTTGATGCAATATAGTTCTGTACTACTAAATAGTCGTATGTGATGCAACACTCACCCTCGAAATTATATCATCTGAGCCAAAAGTACATTACATTTTGCACATTAATAAATTATGTAGCATATTTTGACCATATTAAAAATGTTGTATATACATATTGTAGCTTTCTTACAGATGATATTGATATAAAATCGAGCATTCAACCCTCAGCTAAATTATGAGTTCCAAATGTATTGGATGGCAATATGGACATAGATACAAATATAAATGTACAAGATGTTCATGCTATTTATGACCATTGTAACTAAATCAAAGACTAATACAACATGGATCAATAACATGTACGTAAACAGTGATCCACTAAACTATGATTTTGGAGGCAAAGATGTTGCTCGTAGGAATAATGATGAACCAAACATGAGAATACGTTTGGATGATGACTTTGTATAATGCACAAATGATGACTAGATCAATCATTGCAAATTCACATGAATTCAGTGGTGAAATATTCTAATTGTCCAGCATTCAAAATTGTTTCAAAGGTGGTATAGCACTTAAGAGCAAAAGAATATTTCTAGAACAGTTAAGTGAATGATCAATTTTACGTGCAATTTCTTGTAAGCCAACTAGGGCCTAGGCCATACAAAATAAATTATGCCATAATTTACAATGTCTATTTAAATTATCCGTAGAGAATGCATGTTATGGTTTGCAAAAACTTTCAATTTGGATGAGGGGTTTGTAAAAATACATCCAAACGGTTGTATTTGCATTAACTCAATAGTTAGCTCTAATCATAAGCAAGCAACATCTACTTCTTTAGGTTTTGAAGATTATGTCTTTCGTGAAAACGAATTTGAACTTGACAGCTAGAATAGTGCATGTTTAAATAAAGGGGCAATTTTTTATTAAAATATGTTATGAAAGCGGGAAGAGCATTGATCAAGACAATTGAATGGATATGTGATGATTGAGCAGAATCATATTCCATGATAATATTTTGCTGAAACTGTTAAAACGAATCTACGTTGTGTTGGACACATAACAACCACTGATCAAGAAGTTTTCGAATGTGCATTGATGACAATAATGACACTAATGACACACGTCTGTATAGCAATTACAAATGTATCTTTCTTGTTGCAGCTATATTAAATGTAAATGATTAGCTTTATCTTTTGACTTATGCAATCGTCGAGCCAGAATCATGTGGTGGAAGACGTTGATTTTTTTACTTGCATGTGAAGGTTCATCTTGATGTCAACAGTTGATGTTTTATTTCACTACCAATAACATGAAAGGAATACCAACAATATTAGAGAACCAATCTGGATTATCTTATAAACATGGATTATGTTATAGACATTTGAAAGAAAAATTTCAAGCTTTCGGTTTTAAAGACAAACATCTGACAGGTTACTTTTATGTTGCAGCATGTGTGCTTCGGAAGAAGCCGAGCATTTAGAAAATTCAAGAGAAAATTAAGATCATCAATATTATAGAACACAAGTGGACAAAGAGATTTTTGTGTAGCAAAGAAGAAAATCGAGCTTTGTTCAAAGATGATGGTGATTGATTTCATGTTATGACAACTAATGCATTATAGGGTTTTAGCAGTGTACTTGGAGTTGCATGATCCTTGCATGTTAAAGCTTTAGTTGCTCGTACCTTCTTTTGATTGATGAATTATTTTTGCTAAATAAGAGAGTTGCTAAGACTTCAACATCTCATTTAACTCTAAACTGGAAAGCAAACTTAGCTGAAAGCAAGTGAAGTAGGACATTCAGTGATTGTCTGATTCAATCAAGTCGAACGACAAGTAATTCACTACTTTAGTGATCAGTTTAAAGTAACAGTTGATGGTAACACTTGTTATTATACATACAACATCGAATTACTTCAACAACTCCCTAGTGCACATGTTATGGTTGCATGTTCATCATTAAATTGTGCGTATATAGCTCATCATGACTTCACTTCATCTTGTTACTTAGTTTAGAACTACCTAGCGGCTTATGCACTAGAATTTCTTCTCGTTAGCGATAAAGACTATTGGAGTGCACACGAAGGACCATTGGTTTACCTCCAACGACTTATACAGTACTTAGAAGGCCAACGTCTATAAGAATTAAAGGCACCATATATGAGATGCAGTCTCCAAAGATAAATAGGTGCAATAGATGTAAAGTGCACGACCATTGGAAGAATCATTGTACTTCAGCAGCTTAGCTTTTATTTGCATTGGCATGTACTCACTTTGTTTGTATTGGTATTAGATGTGTTTTTTTTGCAATCATGTTATATCGTGCACGTTTTTAGTACTACTTGATGTTCGAGCTATTTGTAGTGCATTTATAGTACTATATGTTACCAATGTAGTTCGAGAACTAGATATATTGTCCATATCAGGTTTCGGTTTTGTGGCTGAAACATGTTCTAGATTTGATGACATTTCAAATATCATCAAAAAGAAAAGTTTGAAAAATCACCAAAGTTATAAACGGTTTTAGTAACTAATTGAATTCTACGACATCAATATACTAAATTCTACAAATCATAATACTCTAACATATCATATTCACCAATCCACAATAGTAAAAGTCATTTCAACATATTCTATAACATACACCAAATTATCATATAATTCAAACTACCATCGACTAAAATAACATAAGACCTGTGAAGACATCACAAATAGAAAAATAGATTTCAATAGTAACAACAATATAAATTGCTCGTTAAGACACCCAGCAGTATGGTCAAACTAGGCTTTTAATGAGACTTTGGATTATAAGTAAGAATTGTGCTTTAGTACTAAAAAAATCTCTTTCCTAATCCTCCGACTTCAACCTGCATCTCAAGAGCATACTCAAGTTCTCTATGATATATTGGAGGACCTATGCACTCAATGAAATTATAATACTCAAATGATTAAGGCATTTCTCTGCTTAGCCTATAAAGTGCTCATGTGTACTGGAACCTACAATCTGCAGTTATTTTATTTCTATCCACAATCACATCATAAGTAACTCTATTGTGGCGTTTTTTTAGTTTGTGAGGAGGCTCTCTAATAGCTAGGTCTTTACTATGATTCTTCACTTACCATCATGTGTAGTGAGGAAATATCATGATAGTTTGTCACTAGCGTGTATAGTTTCATTGCCATCTTTTATATTAGGGAAGCGCACAACTACCGCTAATTTCGATGCAAACATCGCTACCCGACCTGCATTGATTTACACTAACATTAATTTGAGCTTCAGGTACAAGTTCATAATGTTGGTAATGTTGTGATAATTAGTTTCAGACATATATTCAATATTAGCCATCTTTACGTTGGAACCAAACTCTAAACCGCCACAACATTTCATTAAAGTCTCATGATCAATTTCACAATTATTCATTGCCACTATAGATAAATAACCACTTCTATCAACAAATATAAAAACATTGAAAATCAACTTTAACTATTGAAATTTACCTTAATTATGATGGAAATCGGAAATATACACAATTAAGATTGGGAAAGACGAAGAATCATGGAAGGAAATTGTGATTAGAGTTTTTTTGTTTAAAGTTTAATAAAGTCAAGAATGGCGACAAAAAGAGAAGAATGTATGTTGTTTTCCACTAGAAGTACATCTTATAGGATGATCTTTCTAAAAGCACCAATAGACGACTTTTCGAAAGTCGCCAAGTACAAAAAACATACTAGTGACTTTTAAAAAGTCGTATATTAGCTTTTTGAAAGATTGCCCAGAAAACTAGGTTTTAAATAGAAACTTAGAATTGCATATTCCAAAATCAATGTTAGAAATCAAATAAGCCAATACAACACCAACACCAACATGTTGTCAACATTAAATTTAACATTTGATACATCATACCCCGAAATTCTAATCTAATGCAACATCCAATAAAATAATAAATGCACCAACATACTACAAAGAACACTAAATCCAAAACATCAAAGACAATCTCGTAGGTTGAAGCAACGAGTTCCTTTTGGCTTCCTCCATTATAATGTAAAATCATCCGATGAATACTCCTCCTATCTTGGTTGTATGGTCTTCGGAGGTTGTGAAGGCTCAAGTCCGAATTCCCCTTGTGAAGATGCAGTATCTTGTCAATGCCGACTTCTTTTGCTATGTGAGAGTGGTCGAAGAAAGTTTGTGTTCTTCTAAAGGTGCGTCTACGAGTGAAGGAGCATAAAACAACGTGATGGGATGGTGGGGGTAATAATAGCTTGTTCTTCTCCAAGATAGTTTGTAAAATACGGTTCATACTAAAGCATTTACCATTCGATTGCTCCGGTACTTCTTTGGATAACTCAGTGTACGATGTCCATAGTAGTAGCCCGACGATTAAGGACTTTGCGCCATGATAACAGTGGAGCGGGTTAAAAATCCGGAATGACATGCTAAGAGCTTAACATGTGCATATGCTAAGATCAGCCACTTATGTGGTGCTCGCAGACCAGGCTAGGTGCAATAGATAGAGTTTTACAACTCCGGTTGGTTTCCGTACTAAACAAATTCAAAAAAAAAAACTCTAGTGTATGATAAATATCGCCCGCCTATATAAAATAACAGTTACAATGTTTATAAATTATTTATGCTTAGCTAATCAACATATGTACATGCCACATTCCTCTCAAGAGGAGTTCTATCAGTGCGTGATGTTCCGTTATCAAGCATAATATTTTCCATTGGTTGAACTGATATTTCTTTCTAGTTGCATGCGTAAATGACGATGATTCCATGTCTCGATTTCCATATCATACTCTCCAGATGTCATAATCTTGTAATAAGGAGCTTGTTTTGGCTAATGCTATCACATACGAAGTTGTTGCAGCACTCTATTCAAAAGAAGATGGGTATATCACTTATATAAACGAGTAGAACCTGCGATTTCCATAAATGAATAGAAGTATCACGTAAGTTTGGAAGCTTTCCTATCACATGCATATGAGGTCCATGTTATAATTTATAATCAAATACATCAAATCCGTTGTGGTAGAAAATATCATTGTGCTTAAGAGACTTCGTGGTGCTCTTCATTCCAACCCATCCAAAAGAGGATGTTATTATGAACTATTTGATCAACACATGTATATGTAATCAAATAGCGCAATAAATACAGCTAGCACCATATAGTTGTAAAAAAAAAAAAAAAAAAAAAAAAAAATCAACATCCATCCTCTTCATCATTATTCTCCAGATTGGAAGATACGTCCAACACCATAATCGCGAAGGTGTATTCACGTACGATTGCAATGTACGTGATTATACAAAACAAATGCATATGAAATGTAAAAACGATAATATTTATACTACAGTTAAACAACCACCAATAGATAAGTTCTCTAGCAAATCAAACATTATGTACAGACTAGATCTGCACTACTCCATAAATATTGGCAGCAAACGTCAAAGTCTTCTAGGAACTGAAGAAATTCGAGTCATACACGACTCTTCAAATGATTACAAATTAAACTTGAAGTGATGATATGCAAATAATGGCTCGAACGCACTACTTAGTCTAAATCTTGGTGGTGTTTGTGGAATGTCGTCATCAAGCTGCTGCCTAAACCAAATAGTGACGATCACCCCATTACCCCTCACTTCGCTAAGAGAAGATAGACCTAAAAGTGACTTGCACAACTTTATGTAATCCGTGATCTTTGGGTGGCTCAATGGAGCATCGTATATAGGTAAGCTAAGCAAAATAACAACATCATCCAACACAATGGACATCTCTCCAACTCGAAAATGGAAAATAAATGTCTTCGGTCTACAACTATATGCTTAAGCAACAATAATAATACGTTGATCCAATTGGGTGTATCTCAAATTAATGGTAAGCAAAATAACACGACAAAATGTGGCTTAGTCACTTTCTTCGGTTTAGAAGAGTAAATAACGGTACGTTTGAAGTGGTGCACTATCAAAACACAACAAAATGTAAGCATTAGGTATAACCAATATTGATGTATATTCCTTTTTTGGCAAGGAAATGTCGATTTTATAGTGGTCATACCACTTTTATTAGAAAGTGCAAAGAAGTGGAGTACTACACAGGCACAATAACTCTATCTGGTTTGAAGCATCAGAACACTATAGCTATATAGAACAGGAGAGAAACTGAGTGTTTCAACTACTATCATGGACCTATCAGCTACCCTCCATCGGTGGAAGAAGAACTGGAGGTATCAATACCTGTAACATTAACATACTCTACCGATATATATTCCTATTCAATATAAAAATATATTACCTATATCCACCGGAGGTTGCAAGTTCGATGACGTTCTTGCAAGTATAATACACTGTCGTTTATCGATCCAAGTAACATCTCAGAGTAATCTATAGAAAGTTCAACTATTTGTTAAACATGAGATCTATTTATACTATAAAACAAACAATGTTTGACTTATACTTAACAATGTAAAATTAATAAATTTGTGAATTCCATTTTCACACAACTAGTTATGTATGTTCAGAACAATGTATTTATCAAATTCAGTAAAACCCTAAATTCCAAAAAAGTTAAGATTGAGAGTAGAAATTAAATCTATGGGAGCTTTCCGTGATGAAGATTAAATGCTTTAAATTAACGAAGAAATGAATTTTTGTAGTTGGAAAATTTTGAATAAAAAAAGTTTGTTTAAGAAATGTGCTATGAATGGATAAAGTGATTGAAGAGGAGTTTGCTATTTAGATGACAAGACAACTTTTCAAAAGACAACCAATTTTTTTTAAACGTAATGGATGACTTTTGAGAAGCGGTCTAACTTTGTTTAAAAAAGAAAGAAAGAATATGTTGACCGCTTTGAACTTCCATCAGTATACTTTTGTCAATGGCAAATTCTATTTAAACCTCCAAATATGCTGAATTGCCCCCTCTTTTATAATAAATTGATATCCACCCATTTTGACTGAGTTGCCCCCCATTCCAAAACTACCCTTACGTTTCAGAATTAGACCTAACCCTAAACGTGAAAAAGGATTCTGCTTCTTGCAAAATTTCTCGCGTTCAACCTGCAGTTGATCTCCTCCATACTTTTCTTCTCTGCGCTCTCGTTCATCGGCTCCAAACTCGAAGATGATGGTCACAAGGTAAACTTCCATCAACGTAATGTAGAACTTAACTGCGGTTTGTAGTGTGAATTTGGTTGAATCGAATTGGGGAACAATAGTGATTCATGATGTTATTCTCGGCTGTTGGCTAAGTGAATTGGGGAACGAAATTGATTTGTTACTGAATCGTTTGTTTCACGACCTATTCCCCCCCCCCCAAATCAACTCGCCACAGGAATGAACAATGAGGTCCAAATGAATACCACGGGAAAACAATACATTTGGTGTTCATAAAAACTACTGTCTTGTACTTTAAAACACCAAAGTACATAAAAGAAGCTAAATTCCCCAAACAAAATATAGCCACAGCAACAAGGATAGGAGCTTGAGCCATACATCTAAGCAGCTCCAACAAAGTATAAGCAGAATCACGGTCAAGCCTGAGTATTCCCACCCTGAGAAGCTTGGGGGGAACGGAAGAAAGAAGAGCAAACAAAAAGGGTCAGACATAAAGTCTGACGAGTCTAGTTACTTTTAGCAAGTAAATAAGTAAAAGTAACATGATAGGCATATAAAGTGGATAAGAAAGAGAACACTATATAAGGCAGGTATGACAATGTAAACACGATAAAGTGTATACGCTTCCCTAATGACTACTCTGATTCTCTGCAGTGATACTAGTATAACCAGAATTGATATGATCCCAACAACTATCAAATGGTAGACTTAGGCATACGTTCAGATATACCCTAACTACTACCCTAATCGATCGGCTCCCTACTTCGTAGATACTCTGTGTCAGCCCCACAGTAAGAGGTATCACTTTCCTAAAGTGGCAACCCTTCGTTGATATGCACAACCATACCTACTGGTGTCACGATCGTCTTAGCCCCTCTGCTCGGCCCATGCACGCACATGTCCCCGGTCGATTTGCGCCGCCCACACCGCCCTCCTCGTTTGGATCTCTTACAATCAGCCCAGTAAGCGTGCCACAACTCCGACCTAGTTCGGAGTACTCGCTTGATACCTATTAAGGGCTACTGACTGAAACGGGTCCCACACTATATGATACAAGCTCTCCCTTTTGTCTTGTATCCCCTCTAAGATTTCTACCTGTTATGTATACCACTAGGTGTCTTTAATTACATAACCCTATCATTTATACCAGTTATGCTTACCCTAAAAAGGTGTCTTTAATTACATAACTCTAATATTTTCATCGGTTATGTATACCACTAGGTGTCTTTAATTACATAACCCTATCAGGTTAAGTTCGTGGGTCTATATGTAAATATTACCCACCCCCTCAGATTTACTTAACCCACCCTCTGTTCAACCAAATTTACTTAACCCTAAATTAACTTCATGTTCATACAATCCCTATGGATTCAACTAGGTTAAGTATTCAAGGTTTATTACCATATTTTCATTTATGGTTACAGTATGCTAGACCTTCCACATTAAGCCTACCATTTGTGGATGCTGGACATGACGGGTGGGTCCGGGCAGACTTATTCCACAAATCGGGTTTAACCTCGTTTCTTAGCACGTCTCATATTTGTGCACCTATACCTCCCACATTAGATTCACCACTTGTGGTCGCTGGATATGCCGGGCGGTTCCGGGCAGACTTCCACCACAAGTGTAATCTAACCCCGTGTCGTAGGCGCAGTTACAGTTTCTAATTACTGTAATCCTAGGCATTTCATTATTAGCCAATTTTACCTATGTCGTTATAGGTTTCATGCCCCTTTTTCCCCAATTATGTTCATAGTGAATTATATGTCCAAATTCATATACATAACATTATTCAAGTCATGCCAATTTTCCCTTTTTCAAGTTATGTCCAATTCTACATTTTTCCCCTGTTCCCAAACTAACGCATTCTCATAGTTTTAGCGGCCTGGCTAGGCTCGAGAATAGTCTGGCTATATAAAATGAAAGGGAAAGGCGAAGGGAAGATGACAGAGATGGTTATTCTAACAAAACTGACATAAGCATATGATGGCATAATGTTAAGATGAACATATAAGAACATATCGGTGAACTTGTGATAATAAAACAGGTTCTAACATAGTAAGGATGTCATAATAGGCATGATTAGATCTAAATAAGGATTTAGATGTCCAACTAATGACAGATTTAAATTAACCACAACATGATAGGCAATAGATGATCCAAATAGTAAATTAGATCCATAATCAAAAGTAGATCTGACATGATAAAGGTTGAAATCCAAGTTACAGTTATAGATTTACAAATTACAATAGATCTGATATGATTCAGTCACATGGATAGATCCAAATTACAGTCATATCATGTTATACTTTTTAGTTATTTAAATCCAAAAATAACTTAAACTCACAGTGTTCAGATCTAGAACGATAGAAGGAGAAAAACAGTTGATGAATCTCAGATCTACACTTGAATTTCTAAATTTGATTGCAGAAGACGAAAGAGTTTTGATACAATCCGGGCATCAGCATCACTTAGGCCTCTATTGATTTTCAGTGTGAGAAACCCAGAAAATGAAGCCGTATATATTTCTGCCAGCCCCTAGAATTCGACTGCCACTTCAGCCCTAGGGGGGTCGACACCCCTAGGCGGGATTTTTGCCGTTCACTCCAATTTTGATTTTCAAACGGTTTTCTGATTTAATTAATTATATATATATATATATGTATGTATAATTATCTTGCGCGTATACAAACTTCAAACCCTTATAACTTCTTCATACGGTGTCCATTTTACGCAAACCAAATGTCCATCTTGACTAGAATTTCGAGAGAAACGCAATGGCGTAGTCCGTTTCCCTTAATTCTGAATAGTAAATTAATTATTGTTTAATTTATCCTCTTTACGTGGGATTATTGCTTTCCACGTAAATCTAGTACGTGGTTCTTTTTCAAACCCCACATTTTTCTCTCTACGAGCTGCAAATTTATTTTGCACGAAAATGGATGGAAAAATGAATTTTTTACCTCTTCTCTATTGCATAGAAGTGCTATTTGCTTGTTAGAATCAATTCCTATTGATTAGAAACTAAATATTTCAATAAAATTTGGTTGAAGATTGCAAAAATTAGGATTTGTGAGTTAGCTTGCTTTTGAGAACATTTGGAGGAAGAAGAAGACGTGTAATCCAAATGAATGGGAGAGAGAAGTATTTTTGACCTATGAAAAAAATAAATAGAGGGGAAGGGGGGAGGGGGTGGCAACTCAGCAAGTTTGGGGGTTCAAATAGAATTTGCCTTTGTCAATTCAATGGTGAACTAACCAAAAGTAGCATATATTTGTAATAATTTCACAAACAGACTATGTGTGTTTTGTTTTCAAAAAGTGGTCTATGTTCGGGAAAAGAAAAAGTGAATACTAGGGTAGCATTCGTACAAACTTAATTCATAGTGGCTCCTTTTGTACTTTCAATGTAAAACAGATCTCTGTTTTACTGTACGCAATAGCATATTTTTTTGTTTTTTGCGCTATTACTAAAAAAATTGTAAATATCAACGAAAGATTACTGATAAAATTATAAAATTGTCTGTAACACCCCGTATGTTGAATAACTTGCTATAATATAAAACAGGACAGAATTAAATTTTAAAATCTGAATCAAGGGAAACGGACTATGCCATTGCGTTCGTCTCGGAAAAATACGCGAAATAGAGTCCGAGTTTTCGAAAATCGGAGTCCGTATGACCCAGTTAAGGCCCGAAGAAGTTTTCAGAAATTCAAAACAGATTTAAAATACGAAAATTTCACATTTCAGAAGTGGCGGGAAAATTCCCGCCAGACTCAGGGAGTTGACCTGGGGGTCGACAGGGGTGTCGACCTGCCCACCAGGTCGACTAGGGTGTCGACCCTAGTGTCGACCTCCCTGGTCGAGCCCAGGTGACCTGGGTGCACCAGTTTGGCTTTTGGGCTGTGTTTTGGTGGCTAGGACGAAATCTGACGGCTCTAATCTGATTTAGGGTTAATCTAATGGCCTAAAACACCCAACTACTCTATAAATACACCCTAAGACTACCCTAATTCATACTAAAAATAGATACAACACCGTTATGCCGTCAAAATGCAACTTGAAGGAGCCTCCATCAATTTAAAGAGGAAGATAGCTTCTCAAATCAACCTCTAATCAACTCTAGCAACTTAATCTTCTTCTTAGGAGTGCTAATCAACAAGTTGTGAGTTTCTACAGCCTTAATGACCAATTGTTGAAATGATTATGATAGGATATAATGTGGTTATGGCTATGAATGTGGATCAATGCAAGTTGTGTTATCATATGCTATGTGTTTGAGATGTTATGCAAGTTATGCAAGTCATATGCTATGAGTTTATGATGTTATGCAAGTTATGCAAGTCATATGCTATGAGTTTATGATGTCATGCAAGTTATGCAAGTCATATGCTATGTGATTATGATGTTATGTAAGTTATGCAATTCATATGCTATGTGTTATGCAAGTTATGCAAGTCATATGCTATGTGATCATGATGTTATGCAAGTTCTAGGCTATGTGTTCATGATGCTAGTTATGCAAATCGCTATGATAGACATTGATCCATTATGACACCATGTTATGCAAGTTTGGTGTATGATTATATGCAAGTTCATATATGATATGTTATGCAAGTTTGGTGTATGATTATATGCAAGTTCATATATGATATGTTATGCAAGTTTGGTGTATGATTATATGCAAGTTCATATATGATATGTTATGCAAGTTTGGTGTGTGATTATATGCAAGTTCATATATGATATGTTATGCAAGTTTGGTGTGTGATTATATGCAAGTTCATATATGACATGTTATGCAAGTTTGGTGTTTGATTATATGCAAGTAACATGTGCAAGTTTACACCTTTGGATGATATGCATACATATGCAAGTTAACCCCTTTGTATGTCATACATACATAAGCAAGTTTACCCCTTTGAATGACACAAGTAGCTTATGCAAGTTACCCCTTTATGACACATGTGATTCATGCAAGTTTGGGTTGATTATTTATGCTAGTTGGGTTTGATGCTATATGCATGTAGACACCTTTAAAACCCATGTTGATGCTAATGTTATGCAAGTTGAACCCATTGTATTTGTGATGAATCTTCCCTTTTATGTCATGTTAGCGAATTACGTGGGGAACGATGGGGTTAATATACATGTTAATGAAATGGTGTGAAGTTGGTATGATTATGCATATCATAAAGTGGATGGACATAATTGAGTCAATTATGTACATCATTAAAAATTGGAATTAATTAGGGAAAATTAATTCGAAATATGGGGGTGATTAATTAGGTGTAATTAATCGACTAAGACACGAGGTTGGACCCTTTTGTAGCATAAGACTGCCCGGAACCGACCGGCAAATCCAGCGGCTACAAATGATTGGCCCAATGTGAGAGGTCTTAGGCACAAACTTAATACGTGGCAAGTGTAAAGACACGAGGTTAGACTCGGTTATGGCGTAAGGCTGCCCGGACCCGACCGGCAAATCCAGCTGCCGTAAAAGATAGTCTAATGTGAGAGGTCTTTACAACGGTTACGTTCTTAATCAATTAAGAAACACTTAACCATATTAGCATGTAGAGGGACATGAAGGGTTAAGTGGGTGCCTTGGGTGGCATGTGGAAAAATGTAGTGGTTGCCTTGGGTGGCAATAGAAAATGCGATTAGAATACTTAACCAAAGTGGAACATGTAATTAAACATGATTAAAGGGTTAAGTAAGTGCCTTGGGTGGCATGGGGAAAATCTAGTGGTTGCCTTGGGTGGCAACAGAAAATACGATTAGAATACTTAACCAAAGTGGAACATGTAATTAAACATGATTAAAGGGTTAAGTAAGTGCCTTGGGTGGCATGGGGAAAATCTAGTGGTTGCCTTGGGTGGCAATGGAAGATAAGATTAGAATACTTAACCAAAGCGGAACATGTAATTAAACAGGATTAAAGGGTTAAGTAAGTGCCTTGGGTGGCATGTGGAAATCAAGTAAGTGCCTTGGGTGGCATGGGGAAATCTAGTGGGTGCCTTGAGTGGCAATTGAAATATGATTAGAAGACTTAACCAAACTTTAAACATGTAAGTGGACATGATTATTAAAAAGGGTTAAGTGGGAAGCACTAGAAAAAAATGACAAGCTTAGGTGGGTAGCTTGTGGGGGCCCATTTCAACCAGTAACCCATATGTATCTTATTGGGCTCGACCCATGTCGAGGACGGGACACGCGTACTGGGCTTGACTATAAGAGGCCAAAACGGGTTAGCGGTGGCAACGCAAGTCCAACGGGTTTCATATGCGTGTATGGACCCGGGCTGGTAGGTAAGACGTTGTTGCATCGTGTAGGTATAAGCCGTACACCATTGATTGTATCGGGTTGCCACTTTGGGGAGTGATACACCCCACTGTGGGGCCAGCACGGGTATCTACGTTAGGGAGCCGATCGAATGGGAGTAGTGGGTACACCTAGTGGAGATAGGGGCAGACGGCACCTATGTAGTCAGCTAGGGGTACACGAGACTACTATTAAAACTACTAAGTTGTGGGTACACCTAGTGGAGATAGGGGCAGACGGCACCTATGTAGTCAGCTAGGGGTACACGAAACTACTATTAAGAATTACTAAGTACACTTAGTGGGATCAACCTTTAAGTAGGAATTACCCTTGGGTGGGTAGGTCTGGTGTGGTGTAGTGTAGGAATTACCCTTGGGTGGGTAGATCTGATGTGGTGCAGAGTAGTATTTATCCTTGGGTGGATAGGCACGTCTTTACCGTTATCTTAGTTCATCCTAAGTCTAGTTGGCTGCTTAGTGTAGCCATTTATCCCCAGTCGTACCGTACCAGGCTTATATCATACCCTAATTACTTTAATGATTGTATTGTTAAAGTTATAGGGCTCACTCAGACTTATGTCTGGCCCCGTTGTTTTTATCTTTTTCCCCAACCCTCAGGTTCTCAGAGTGGGCCTAGCACTAGTGGGCTTTGATCAGATTGCTTTATCTATCTTTTGGAGCTTGGACCGTGATGTAAAGCCCAGCTTATCTTTTCTATTATGGCTATTAGTTATTAGTGGGATTATGTACTTTTGTTTTATCAAGATGGATATTATGTACTTGACTCTTGTTTATGGTTTAGTGATGTAACCAAACATGTTTTACTTTCCGCTGAAATGAAATGATGTTTTTAAATTCTCAAGTATTACTTATATCTGTCTTGTTGAAATTTTTCTGTTCTATATTCACTAAAGATACCCCACCGAAGTTAAGGCATTCCCTTAGTGAGTGACCTTAACGGGTGTGGGGTGTTACACGTGGTATCAGAGCCTAAGGTTACCAGAGCAGATAAAACTTTTAGAAAAAATTATTTTTCTAAAAACATTTTTGGAAGAAGTATTTTCAAAAAACATGTTTTTAAGAGAAAAGTTTTTGAAAGAAAAGAACATAATCCCCAAGAGCCATATATCCTTCCTTCGATTCTCCGTTTTGAATCTCTTCCTCTTTCTCTTTTTGAATTTCCCCTCCGCGTATAGATGTCTTTTTAAGATAAATAAGGACTTCCGTATGAAGGACGGAAGAACCACTTCAAGGGACTAAGACGTTTGCCGGGCTAAGAAGTTAGTCCAAGGAGGTGGAGGGCTTATGGGTACCTTTAAGATGGACGAGAGAGGAAGGTTCAAATAGCTGTTATGTAAATAAAGGACGAAACCTTATCGTGGTAAGAAGGCCACGAAAGGAGAATGTGAAGGGGAAGGCTAGTTGTCTTGGAGAAATAGGACACCTTATTAGGGTTGTCCAAAGAGGTAAGGACGAAGTACAGGATCTTCTGGAGGGTAGATGTATTCCCTCACAACGGGTATACCTGATGGGGGTAGGACCGTCTAAGTTGAAATTTGGTTCTCTCGATCATCCTGTTCGAACTTTATTCGACTCTGGCGCATCACATTCGCTTATCTCATCATCATTAGTTGAGTCACTGCACCTAGACACAAGTTTAGTAGATGATCCCTTGGTTGTTTCAAACCCAATTGGAGGCTCCACTTATTTGTCCATGATATGTTTGGGTTTGAAGATCCTCATACTTAGCGTTGAGTTTAGGTGTGATGCCTTTGTTTTGGGCTTCACGAGCTATGGGTTGATTTTGGGCATGGACTGGTTATCCAGTAATGCTGTCGTTCTTGACTGTGAAAGGAGAGTTGTTAGGATTATGACCCACTGGGTAACACTCTCGAGATCTTTTGAAATCCCATGGATTCTGTTACGCTAAGTTATCTTGAATCGCTTGACGCTTCGGTCGAGAGTTTGCGATCTGTTAGAGTGGTCCGGGAATACTCAGATGTGTTTGAGGAGGTGAAGGGCTTACCTCCGAAGCAGGAGATAGACTTCCGAATATATCTGGTAGACAATGCTAAACCAGTATCTTTACCAGTGCGCCACATGGCTCCTCGTGAGAGGAGGGAACTCCATAAGCAAGTAGGGGAGTTGCTTGAGAAGGGGTTCATAAGACGAAGTATATCGGAGTAGGGTGCTCCAGTAGTTTTTGCCACGAAGGCGGATGGGTCCCTCAGACTTTGTGTAGACTATAGAGAACTCAAAGAAGAATAGACACCCATTGCCGAGGATTGATGATCTCTTTGATCAGTTGGTTGGCGCCTCAGTGTTTTCGCAGTTGGACTTAGCCACGGGGTCTCATCAGTTGGGAGTGGCTGAGGATAGTATAGAGAAGACTGCCTTTAGGACTCCGGATGGTTTCTATGAGTGGCTTGGGATGCCATTTGGTTTGACGAACGCCCCCACATACTTTGTTAATTTGATGAGTAGGGTGTTCAGGGAGTACCTAAATAACTTCGTAATGGTCTTTATGGATGACATCTTGGTCTTTTCTAAGAGCGAAATAAGTTTTCGTATGTGCTTAATAGGTTAAGCAAAGCCAGTTATTTGATCAAACGGTGGTTTTGGAGCGAGACTGGCAAGGACATCCAGAGTTGGACAAGGGCTTAATTATTTAGCCGTTTTTACTAGTATCATCTCACGTAGGTCGTCTGAATTCGAAGGAGGTATCCCTTGGGTGTTTGTCTGATATTGGTTTAGGCCTTTGGGGCTTGCACTTGGGGGATGTCGAGTTCGACTAGGATGGTCTGCGTGAGAGATGGATAGTTGTGACGATTTTTCATGGGAGAATATCCTGGTTTTCTCTAGAGTGGAGAAAAGCATGCCCTACATATTAGGGAAGTGTTGGAGACTCTTCGAGCGCATAGTCTTAAGACAACAAAGGTGGATGGAGTTCTTAGCATCCTATGATTTCGAGATAGCGTATAACCCTGGCAAGGGTAACGTGGTGGCGGACGCCTTAAGCAGAAAAAGGTTGTCCTTGAGTCCATGGTTCGTGGAACGACGAAGCTTGGAATTTATCTCGATGTTTGATTTCAGACCTTCCGTTGACTTTATACCCGGTTTGCTAGCATCCTTGGAGGTCAGACCTACTCTTTTGGGACGGATTGGTGAGGCACCGCAGGACGACCCACAGTTAGTTGAGTTAGTAGAGAGGCTCATAAGGGGGGAGTCGTCTAGCCATTTGAGTAGGTACACCCTAGACGATAGGGGGTGGTTGCGTAGAGACGGTAGACTTTGTGTACCGCAAGATGAGGGTTTGAGGAAGGCTATACTTGATGATGCGCATCGTTCGAAGATGACCATTCATCCCGGTGGGGACAAGATGTACCAAGACATGAAGCGAGTTTTCTTTTGGGCCGGTATGAAGAAAGATGTGGCCGAGTATGTCGCTAGATGCTTGGTGTGCCAACAAGTGAAAGAGGAGCAAAAGAAACCCGGTGGGTTGCTTCACCCATTGGAAGTTCCGCAATGGTAGTGGGATAGCGTCTCGATGGATTTTATTGATGGATTACCGAAATCGAGGAAGGGTAATACGGGAATTTGGGTTGTGGTAGACAGACTTACTAAGAGTGCCCATTTCATACCCGTAAAAAGCGAGAGGACTGCTCCATGGCATATAGAGTGGATTTACCCGAGAGACTTAGTGGGGTACATGACGTATTCCATGTGTCACATTTGAGGAAGTGCCTACATGAGACCGCAGAGGTGGTAGAGCCGAGCTTGCTTAGAGAAGTGGAGGTAGAGCGTGATGCGACTATTCGACGAGCTCCTACCCGCATCCTTGGGTCAGAGATTAGGAAGTTGAGAAACAGAGAGGTTCGACTAGTCAAAGTGAAAAGGGGAGAAGATGAGAGCAATGCTACTTGGGAGACAGAAGCGAAGATTCGTTCACTGTACCCATTCCTTTTTGGAGGGTATGTCTTTTAACTTCTCCTTTATCGTTTGTTTAGTACTTACCTTATCTTTAGTATGTCCTCTCATTAGTACCTTTGACCTTTAGATAGGGTAAGCCTATGGTTAAAACATGTGTTTGAGACATGTTATGATTGATGGATGCGAGTGGATGCAAGTGGTTGCTAGTGGTTGCTCGTGGATGCATATACACACACTCTAGGCACTAGATCGGCTCAATCACTTCATATTTCATATTGCATATAATTGTGTGTAGGTAGCTATATTAATGGATGTATAATGGTTGTGCTATCATATGGATGATGCATTTTGGTGAATGATTGTGCACTCATGTAGAAATAGTATGTGTCGATAAGGTTCTTTCGCATACAGATTGGATGCATGGCACTATCATGGTTTGCATTAAGGAGGTCAACTGAATCGGTAGACCGCCTAATTTTGCATTAGACAGGGAACATATACACACACTCTTTGCATATGTTCATACAATATTAGAAATTTTAAGGACAATGGATGCCAGTGTTTGATGGTTTGAGTAGATGGTTGTTTGGATGGTAGGATACGTTCTTCTTGACTTAGAGATTTCGGGGACGAAATCCTTTAAGTAGGGGAGAATGTAACACCCCGTATGTTGAATAACTTGCTATAATATAAAACAGGGCAGAATTAAATTTTAAAATCTGAATCAAGGGGAACGGGCTATGCCATTGCGTTCGTCTCGGAAAAATACGCGAAATAGAGTCCGATTTTTCGAAAATCGGAGTCCGTATGACCCAGTTAAGGCCCGAAGAAGTTTTCAGAAATTCAAAACAGATTTAAAATACGAAAATTTTACATTTCAGAAGTGGCGGGAAAATTCCCGCCAGACTCAGGGAGTCGACCTGGGGGTCGACAGGGGTGTCGACCTGCCCACCAGGTCGACTAGGGTGTCGACCTGGGGCTCGACCTCCCTGGTCGAGCCCAGGTGACCTGGGTGCACCAGTTTGGCTTTTGGGCTGTGTTTTGGTGGCTAGGACGAAATCTGACGGCTCTAATCTGATTTAGGGTTAATCTAATGGCCTAAAACACCTAACTACTCTATAAATACACCCTAAGACTACCCTAATTCATACTAAAAATAGATACAACACCGTTATGCCGTCAAAATGCAACTTGAAGGAGCCTCCATCAATTTAAAGAGGAAGATAGCTTCTCAAATCAACCTCTAATCAACTCTAGCAACTTAATCTTCTTCTTAGGAGTGCTAATCAACAAGTTGTGAGTTTCTATAGCCTTAATGACTAATTGTTGAAATGATTATGATAGGATATAATGTGGTTATGGCTATGAATGTGGATCAATGCAAGTTGTGTTATCATATGCTATGTGTTTGAGATGTTATGCAAGTCATATGCTATGAGTTTATGATGTTATGCAAGTTATGCAAGTCATATGCTATGAGTTTATGATGTTATGCAAGTTTTGCAAGTCATATGCTATGTGATTATGATGTTATGTAAGTTATGCAATTCATATGCTATGTGTTATGCAAGTTATGGAAGTTATGCAAGTCATATGCTATGTGATCATGATGTTATGCAAGTTCTAGGCTATGTGTTCATGATGCTAGTTATGCAAATCGCTATGATAGACATTGATCCATTATGACACCATGTTATGCAAGTTTGGTGTATGATTATATGCAAGTTCATATATGATATGTTATGCAAGTTTGGTGTATGATTATATGCAAGTTCATATATGATATGTTATGCAAGTTTGGTGTATGATTATATGCAAGTTCATATATGATATGTTATGCAAGTTTGGTGTGTGATTATATGCAAGTTCATATATGATATGTTATGCAAGTTTGGTGTGTGATTATATGCAAGTTCATATATGACATGTTATGCAAGTTTGGTGTTTGATTATATGCAAGTAACATGTGCAAGTTTACACCTTTGGATGATATGCATACATATGCAAGTTAACCCCTTTGTATGTCATACATACATAAGCAAGTTTACCCCTTTGAATGACACAAGTAGCTTATGCAAGTTACCCCTTTATGACACATGTGATTCATGCAAGTTTGGGTTGATTATTTATGCTAGTTGGGTTTGATGCTATATGCATGTAGACACCTTTAAAACCCATGTTGATGCTAATGTTATGCAATTGAACCCATTGTATTTGTGATGAATCTTCCCTTTTATGTCATGTTAGTGAATTACGTGGGGAACGATGGGGTTAATATACATGTTAATGAAATGGTGTGAAGTTGGTATGATTATGCATATCATAAAGTGGATGGACATAATTGAGTCAATTATGTACATCATTAAAAATTGGAATTAATTAGGGAAAATTAATTCGAAATATGGGGGTGATTAATTAGGTGTAATTAATCGACTAAGACACGAGGTTGGACCCTTTTGTAGCATAAGACTGCCCAGAACCGACCGGCAAATCCAGCGGCTACAAATGATTGGCCCAATGTGAGAGGTCTTAGGCACAAACTTAATACGTGGCAAGTGTAAAGACACGAGGTTAGACTCGGTTATGGCGTAAGGCTGCCCGGACCCGACCGGCAAATCCAGCTGCCGTAAAAGATAGTCTAATGTGAGAGGTCTTTACAACGGTTACGTTCTTAATCAATTAAGAAACACTTAACCATATTAGCATGTAGAGGGACATGAAGGGTTAAGTGGGTGCCTTGGGTGGCATGTGGAAAAATGTAGTGGTTGCGTTGGGTGGCAATAGAAAATACGATTAGAATACTTAACCAAAGTGGAACATGTAATTAAACATGATTAAAGGGTTAAGTAAGTGCCTTGGGTGGCATGGGGAAAATCTAGTGGTTGCCTTGGGTGGCAACAGAAAATACGATTAGAATACTTAACCAAAGTGGAACATGTAATTAAACATGATTAAAGGGTTAAGTAAGTGCCTTGGGTGGCATGGGGAAAATCTAGTGGTTGCCTTGGGTGGCAATGGAAGATAAGATTAGAATACTTAACCAAAGCGGAACATGTAATTAAACAGGATTAAAGGGTTAAGTAAGTGCCTTGGGTGGCATGTGGAAATCAAGTAAGTGCCTTGGGTGGCATGGGGAAATCTAGTGGGTGCCTTTAGTGGCAATTGAAATATGATTAGAAGACTTAACCAAACTTTAAACATGTAAGTGGACATGATTATTAAAAAGGGTTAAGTGGGATGCACTAGAAAAAATGACAAGCTTAGGTGGGTAGCTTGTGGGGGCCCATTTCAACCAGTAACCCATATGTATCTTATTGGGCTCGACCCATGTCGAGGACGGGACACGCGTACTGGGCTTGACTATAAAAGGCCAAAACGGGTTAGCGGTGGCAACGCAAGTCCAACGGGTTTCATATGCATGTGTGGACCCGGGCTGGTAGGTAAGACGTTGTTGCATCGTGTAGGTATAAGCCGTGCACCATTGATTGTATCGGGTTGCCACTTTGGGGAGTGATACACCCCACTGTGGGGCCAGCACGGGTATCTACGTTAGTGAGCCGATCGAATGGGAGTAGTGGGTACACCTAGTGGAGATAGGGGCAGACGGCACCTATGTAGTCAGCTAGGGGTACACGAGACTACTATTAAAACTACTAAGTTGTGGGTACACCTAGTGGAGATAGGGGCAGACGGAACCTATGTAGTCAGCTAGGGGTACACGAAACTACTATTAAGAATTACTAAGTACACTTAGTGGGATCAACCTTTAAGTAGGAATTACCCTTGGGTGGGTAGGTCTGGTGTGGTGCAGTGTAGGAATTACCATTGGGTGGGTAGATTTGGTGTGGTGCAAAGTAGTATTTATCCTTGGGTGGATAGGCGCGTCTTTACCGTTATCTTAGTTCATCCTAAGTCTAGTTGGCTGCTTAGTGTAGTCATTTATCCCCAGTCGTACCGTACCAGGTTCATATCATACCCTAATTACTTTAATGATTGTATTGTTAAAGTTATAGGGCTCTCTCAGACTTATGTCTGACCCCGTTGTTTTTATCTTTTTCCCCAACCCTCAGGTTCTCAGAGTGGGCCTATGTAACAACCCGTATTTTCAATAACCTATTATAACATAAATCAAGGCAGAATTTAATTCAAAAATATGAATCAAAGGAAACGGGCTATGCCATTGCGTTCGTCTCGGAAAAATACGCGGAATAGAGTCCGAGTTTTCGAAAATCGGAGTCCGTATGACCCAGTTAAGGCCCATTGAAGTTTTCAGAAATTTCCATGTTAAAAACAGATTTAAATTTTAAATTAAAAACAAGGATTAGGGCTAACTGGCGTCAGGCGGGAAAACTCCCGCCAAGACCCCCATGTCGACAGGCATGTCGACAGGGGTCTTAGGGTGTCGACTGCCCTGTCGACAGCCCTGTCGACACGGGGTGGCCGGGCAGTTTTGCCTGGCGCACCATTTTGATTTGGGCTTGGTCTTGTGGCTTGGTTCTAGAGAATTCCTAAATCTGACGGACCTAAACTAACCTAGGGTTAATCCTAGGGCTAAAAACACTCTAATCTTCTATAAATAAGCCCCTAATCCTACCCTAAAACCTCATTATTCACTCTAGCAACCAAACTATGTCAAATTGAATTCTCAAATGGCCTCCACCTAAAAACCTAGCCTCCACCCTCTTCAAAAATCAATTCTATGAAGGTTTTGATGTTCATACAAGCATTTCTAAGTTGTATGAATGATCATTAGCTTGCATACATCATCAAGTTGCAAGCTTTATTTGCTAAGCTAGAGTTTTTGGGATTTTTGTTAATTAGAGCTTTGTTTTGGGTTTTTATATGCTTGCAAAAAGGGCTTCTCAATCTTTATTAGTAGATTTGTGTCTTCATAATATTTGTAAGCCCTCTTACCTTCATTTTAGAAACTCTAAAGTTAATATGTGATGAAAGTTGGGATTTATGCATGTTTAATAAGTTATGCATGTTTATGCAAGTTCACTATGCCTTGATTTGCATGTTTGACAGTTATGCATGTTTATGCAAGTTCATTATGCCTTGATTTGCAAGTTTAACAAGTTATGCATGTTTATGCAAGTTCACTATGCCTTGATTTGCAAGTTTGACAAGTTATGCATGTCTATGCAAGTTCACTATGCCATGATTTGCAAGTTTGACAAGTTATGCATGCTTATGCAAGTTCACTATGACAAGTTATGCATGTTTATGCAAGTTCACTATGCCATGATTTGCAAGTTTAACAAGTTATGCATGTTTATGCAAGTTCACTATGCTAAGTTATGCAAGTCCAACATGTTATGCGTGTTTTATGTAAGATTCATCATGTATGTTGTGCCAAGTTCCCTCTTTCTATCCTTTATGCGTTATGACGAATATGTAAGCGATAGAATGACGTTGGGGTTTTTTGGGTAAAACTTAAAATACATGAAAATATAAGATTGGGAATTTACCTATTAAGTTAGGTCTACCCCTTGGGAATTTACCTATTAAGTTAGGTCTACCCAAGTAATTGTTAAACTTGTGATTATGGTTTGAAAATAAAGTGGACATGACACTTAGAAAACATAAGTGTGGCCAACTCGAGGTTGGGTTGAGTTTGTAGCGTAAACCTACCCGGAACCGACCGGCTTAACTAGTTGCTATAAACAATAGGACCCAATGTGAGAAGTTGGTCATGTGTACCTGGGACCCGAGGTTAGACCAAGTTGTGGTGTAAAACTACCCGGAACCGACCGGCTTAACTAGTAACCGCAACAAAGTCTAATGTGAGAGGTTAAGGCACAATTAAATTAATGCCTCATGATTAGGGTTAAGTCATGGCCCACTAATACTTAACCAATTTTGGGGATGCGAGGGATTAAATGGGGTTAAGTGGTGAACTGTTGGTTACACTTAACTAATTTAATCCATGATTAGTGAGGGGTTAAACCACACTTAACCCTCTTAGAAAACCCTGGCAACGTGGTCTGTTCCAGCAGTAATCCCAGTTTGGTATCATTCACAACCCTAGAAGCTAGGCTAGGGCGGGGCACGATTACTGGACTGATGTAAGCGACCAAAGCGACGGCTGAGTGGTACAGCGGTGCGGGTCCAGGCGGGCTACGGACGTGCACGTAGTCCGGTGTTGGACAAACTCGAGGCACGGGTACCAGTAGGTTTAGACTGTGCATTATTGCTTAGGTGTCTGGGGTTGACACCCGAGGGCTTAATACACCCGAAGGTGGACCCAGCGCAGTCTGACTACAACCATATGTGGGCCGTATGGACACCAACACTTGACGTGTTAGGTTTTTAGGGAGCCGATCGACTAGACTGTTGGGCTGGACCTTGCATTAAGGTCACCTCATGCTATTGGGCCAAAGTTTGGGCTGAGGGGTCAATACCTGTTATGTTAGTTTGCTAGTACGCTGTGGTGCAAAGCTTAATCTTCTCTATGTGATGACACCTTTATCTATTGCCAGTATGTTCACCTCAGTTTCCATCATGATGTTAACTTTATTAGTTTATAGACTGATCGTAGTAGGGCTTACCAGTCTTTTTGACTGACCTGTTTTCTTTCGCTTCTTTTCTTCCGTTCCCCCCCCCCCCCAGGTTCTCAGGGAGGGAACAGTGGTGTTCAGCTTGGATCGCTTGCTTGTTTGCTGGATAGCTCATGTATGACTGGACATTGAGCTCGCTATGGTTTATCATCTTTATTTTGGGGATAGCACTATGTATTTCAGTATTTCTGTTTATGATGTACTAGACATGTTTATTTTGGCAGTTGACTTTATGATGTACTAGACTTGTTTTGAGATGGTTTGAGATATTCCGCTGTTTTATTCTCACTTACTCTGTTTTACATATATACATTTATGTTCTTGTTCTGCCTTGATATATTATTATGCATGCTTACCCAGTTCTAACGCCCCCCAGAAGCTAGTGCCCCCAAAAGAGTGACCCTAGCGGAGGTGGGGTGTTACAAATTTGGTATCAGAGCATATGGTTTACAAGAAAGGACAAAAAGTTTTTAAAAGACTTTTGAAAAACTATTTTCAAAACAAGTATAAAGTATTTTCCAAAGAAAAGTCTAGTATTTTAAAAGGCTATTCCCCAAAAAGCCATTAGCGTTATCCTTCGTTCCCTTGACCTAATCTTATCTTATCTTTCGTTTCAGTATGGCTGAGAATCTTGCCATCCCGGATGGAGTAAATGTACCACTCTGGTATAGGAGACTTCTAGAAGCTAGGGCGGCAGCCGGCCCCGCAAACCCTACTCCCACTCCTCCTCCTGTAGTTGAGAATCCTACCCCTAATGTCCCTCCTCCGGTGGTTCTTGCTCCTCCTCCTCCAGCAGTTAATATCCCACCTCCCGTTGCTAATGTTCCTCCTCCTCCTGTTGCTGAGGCTCCTCTTCCTCCTCCTCCCCCTCAGCATCCTCAGGTTGAGTTTACGAAGGTTTGTAAAGACTTCAAGGCGATGGGAGGCAAGAATTTCCTAGGCACGGAATCTTTTGTTGAAGCTAGGAATTGGCTGAAAGACACTGAGGACTTGTTTGCTATCTTTGGGATTGATGACGAGAGGAAGATCTTATTGACAGTGTGGCTTTTGAAGGATGAAGCGGCCTATTGGTGGGAGGTCACCAATGGGACGAGGCCCGTTGAGACTTGGGCCGATTTGAGGGCTAGATTTGTGGCCAAGTTTCTATCTTCTGCTGAGGCAAATTTACAGATGGAGAAGTTCATTGCATTAATGCAAGGTGATATGTCTGTCAAGGAGTATGTGAACAAGTTTAATCAGCTGGCCCGTTTTGGTTTGGATATGGTAAACACTCCTGAGAAGAAGGCTCTTCAATTTGCTAGAGGATTGAATGAGCCGCTGCAGGGTTTGGCGATGTCACATATTCCGCATGGGGCTACTTTTGAGAGTTTGGTCAATATGGCTCTACTTCAGGGAGATGGAAAGAAAGAGGTCAAGACGAGTGATACTCAAGCAAAGAAGACTGATTCTCAAGGCAAAGGCAATCAAGGAGGTCAAAGCAGTCAGGGGAATCAGAGCAAGAACAAGAAGGGGAACAACAACAAAGGCAAGGGAAAGTGTAATTACTGTGGTGCGCCTGAACACTTTGCTGAGGATTGTAGGAAGAAGAAAAGGAAGCTTAGTGGTGGATGTTTTTCCTGTGGTGAGACTGGACACTTCAGCAAGGAATGCCCGAAGAAGAAAGGGCAGGCTGGACCTTCAGGAGGGCAAGTTCATGCTCTCAATACCGCTCCAGTTCCCGATCGAGGTAGTGTTTCTGTTGAGAACCTTGTTTATGTTTCTGATCTTCCAGTTCGTACCCTGTTTGATTCTGGTGCATCACATAGCTTTATTTCATCTGATCTTGTTGATAGCTTCCACCTTAGTACTAGCTTAGTGGATGATCCCGTTTGTGTTTCGAATCCCATTGGGGGTTCTGCCCATCTATCTATGATATGTGAGGATCTGAGGATCTCTATACTCAGTGTATAGTTCTTGTGTAGTGCATATGTTCTTGGTTTCAGGGGATACAGATTGATATTGGGCATGGATTGGCTGTCCCGATATGGAGCCATTCTTGATTGTGAGCATAGGGTTGTGAGGCTTGTGACTCGCCTTGGCAACACCTTAGAGATTTCATGCAATCCGAAGGATCCCGTCATGTTGTGCTATCTTGAATCTCTCGACTCGTCAGAGGAAGCCCTTCAGTCTGTAAGGGTGGTCCGAGATTATCCAGATGTTTTTGAAGAAGTTAAGGGGTTGCCCCCTAAACGAGTGATTGACTTTCACATTTATCTGGTGGATAATGCTAAGCCTGTTTCTTTGCCCGTTCGGCACATGGCTCCGCGTGAGAGACGGGAGCTCAGCAAGCAAGTAAAGGAGTTACTTGAGAAGAACTTCATCCGACAAAGTATATCCGAATGGGGAGCGCCTGTGGTGTTTGCTACTAAGGCAGATGGTTCTCTTCGACTCTGTGTAGACTATAGAGAATTGAATAAGCTGACTAAGAAGAACAGACACCCGTTACCGAGGATCGATGATCTCTTTGACCAGCTTGTTGGTGCTTCTGTTTTCTCTCAGCTTGATCTTGCTACTGGATTTCATCAGCTCAGAGTGGCTGAGGATAGTATAGACAAGACTGCATTCAGAACTCCAGATGGATTCTTTGAATGGCTTGTTATGCCGTTCGGTTTAACGAATGCACCCGCGTATTTCGTGGACTTGATGAGTAGGGTGTTTCGAGAGTTCTTGAACAAGTTTGTCGTGGTCTTTGTGGATGATATTCTGATCTTCTCCAAGAATGAAGAAGAGCACGCGAGGCATTTTGTAGAGGTGATGGATACGCTTAGAGCGCATCAGTTAAAGGCCAAGTTCTCCAAGTGCCACTTTTGGAGAAGGGAAGTTAGATTCCTTGGGCATATCGTATCCAAGCAAGGCTTAGCGGTGGATCCCGCTAAGGTGGTTGCAGTTCAGGATTGGAAGACTCCAAGGAATGCAACCGAGGTGAGGAGTTTTCTAGGTCTTGCGGGTTTTTACCGGAAGTTCATCAAGGACTTCGCGAAGATATCCGCTCCTCTTACTAAGTTGACGAAGAAGAACTTAGTTTTTGCTTGGGATATGGACTGTGAGCTTGCTTTTCAAAGACTCAAGAGAGCCCTTACCTCAGCACCAGTTCTAGCTTTACCCGATGGTGGTAAGATGTTTACCGTGTACACTGATGCTTGTGGCACGGGATTAGGCGCCGTTCTGATGCAAGAGGGCAGAGCTATATGTTTTGGTGGGAGGCAACTTAAGGTGCATGAGAAGAATTATCCCACTCATGATCTAGAGCTGGCAGCGATTGTATATGCACTCAAGGCTTGGCGTCATTATCTTCTGGGAGAGAGGTTTGAGCTGTATACCGATCATAAGTCTTTGAAGTATCTCTTTTCGCAGAAGGATCTGAACTTGAGGCAGCAAAGGTGGATGGAATTCTTGGCGTCCTATGATTTTGATATAGCCTATACCCCTGGCAAGGGGAATGTTGTAGCGGATGCGTTGAGTAGAAAAAGGTTGACACTAAGTCCTCTATTTGTTGAGATGAAGAATTTAGAGTTCTTGGCAACCTTTGATTTCTCTTTGGCGATGGGGTCGATGACCGGTTCTTTAGCATCTCTAGAGCTCAGGCCTACCCTTCTGGATCAAGTTGGGGCTTCGCAGAAGGAAGACCCTCAGATAATTGAGATCATGGATAAGCTGATTCGAGGGGAGACATCTAGTCACCTTGCTCGATATTCTATAGATGATAAGGGTTGGCTGAGGAGAGACGGAAGGCTTTGTGTTCCGATGGTAGAAGACTTGGTGAGGAAAGTTCTTGATGAAGCACATCGCTCCAAGTTGACTATACATCCGGGTGGAGATAAGACGTATAAGGATATGAAGCGCATTTTCTTCTGGCCTGGAATGAAGAAGGATGTGGCAGAGTTTGTCTCTAGATGTGTTGTTTGTCAGAGAGTAAAAGCCGAGTCGAAGAAGCCCGGTGGGCTATTACATCCTCTAGAGGTCCCGCTATGGAAGTGGGAGAGTATTTCTATGGACTTTATTGATGGGCTTCCAAGGTCAAGGAAAGGGAATACGAGCATTTGGGTTATTGTAGATAGACTTACGAAGAGTGCTCATTTCATTCCGGTGAAGAGCAAAAGGACCGCATCTGGACTAGCATCAGTATATCTTCGTGAGATAGTACGACTACATGGAGTCCCTTCCAGCATAGTCAGTGACCGAGACCTCATCTTTACTAGTCAGTTCTGGAACAGTTTGCAGGAAGCTATGGGCACGAGGCTGAACCTGAGTACGGCCTATCACCCACAAACGGACGGTCAGACAGAAAGGGTGAATATGGTACTTGAGGACTTGTTGAGGCTTTGCATTCTAGATTTTGGTGGTGCTTGGGAAGACCATCTTCCTCTTGTTGAGTTTGCATATAATAACAGTTATCAGGCAAGCATAGGGATGTCACCATTTGAAACTTTATATGGGAGGCCGTGCAAGTCACCTACATGTTGGTGGGAGACTACAGATAAGCTTATACTTGGACCCGACATGATTAGAGATACATCCGAGAAGGTCGAGTTGATTAGAAGACGGATGAAAGCGGCCCAAGACCGACAGAAATCCTATGCTGATAAGCGAAGATCCGATTTGGAGTTTGATGTTGGGGACATGGTTTTCGTAAAGGTTTCTCCTTTGCGGAATGTGGTCCGATTTGGAGCTGTTGGGAAGTTAGCACCGAGATTTGTTGGACCCTTCCCTATCATAGAGAGGATTGGGAAGATGGCTTATAAAGTGCAATTGCCCGAGAAGCTGTCCGGAGTGCATAATGTCTTTCATGTCTCGCATCTCCGAAAGTGCCTGCATGAGTCCGCTGAAGTGGTTGAACCTAGCATTCTTGAAGACGTAGAAGTAGATAAAGAGGCAACTTTGAGGAGAGCTCCGATTCGTATCTTGGGGACGGAGACCAAGAAGCTAAGGAATCGAGAGGTCAAGCTGGTGAAGGTTCAGTGGGGTGAAGCCGAAGAAGACGCAACTTGGGAAACCGAGGAGAAGATGCGTAGGCTTTATCCATTCCTTTTCGAGGGTACACTCTCAATCTCTTTCCTTTGTTAGCATATCTTTCTCTTTGCTATCCATGTTTATCTAGTTATCATGCTAATCTTGTCATGAGAACCTTAGGTAGAAACCCTTTGGATGAAACATGTGTTTGAGACATGTTATGTCTGATGGTTGCAAGTGGTTGCAAGTGTTTGCAAGTGGTTACTCGTGGATGCATGATACACATTAGGCACTGGATCGGCTCACACATTCCTCATACTGCATGTGCATGAGTGTTTATGCTTATTCTTGGATGAAATTTGTATGCAATCACATGGATGTTGCATATGGATGTATGATTGAGCACGCATGTAGATATTATACATTATGTTAGGGATTTGCATACATATGGATACATTTCACTAACATATCTTGCATTGATCTTTGCATTAGATAAGTACATATACACACACTTTTGCATATGTTCATACATCATTTAGAATCTTTTAAGGACAATGATTGCTCGTGGATGATGCTTTGAGTAAATGGATGATTGGATGGTAGGATACGTTCTTTCTAACTTGAAGATTTCGGGGACGAAATCCTTTAAGGAGGGGAGAATGTAACAACCCGTATTTTCAATAACCTGTTATAACATAAATCAAGGCAGAATTTAATTCAAAAATCTGAATCAAGGGAAACGGGCTATGCCATTGCGTTCGTCTCGGAAAAATACGCGGAATAGAGTCCGAGTTTTCGAAAATCGGAGTCCGTATGACCCAGTTAAGGCCCATTGAAGTTTTCAGAAATTTCCATGTTAAAAACAGATTTAAATTTTAAATTAAAAACAAGGATTAGGGCTAACTGGCGTCAGGCGGGAAAACTCCCGCCAAGACCCCCATGTCGACAGGGGTCTTAGGGTGTCGACTGCCCTGTCGACAGCCCTGTCGACACGGGGTGGCCGGGCAGTTTTGCCTGGCGCACCATTTTGATTTGGGCTTGGTCTTGTGGCTTGGTTCTAGAGAATTCCTACTGACGGACCTAAACTAACCTAGGATTAATCCTAGGGCTAAAAACACTCTAATCTTCTATAAATAAGCCCCTAATCCTACCCTAAAACCTCATTATTCACTCTAGCAACCAAACTATGTCAAATTGAATTCTCAAATGGCCTCCACCTAAAAACCTAGCCTCCACCCTCTTCAAAAATCAATTCTATGAAGGTTTTGATGTTCATACAAGCATTTCTAAGTTGTATGAATGATCATTAGCTTGCATACATCATCAAGTTGCAAGCTTTATTTGCTAAGCTAGAGTTTTTGGGATTTTTGTTAATTGGAGCTTTGTTTTGGGTTTTTATATGCTTGCAAAAAGGGCTTCTCAATCTTTATTAGTAGATTTGTGTCTTCATAATATTTGTAAGCCCTCTTACCTTCATTTTAGAAACTCTAAAGTTAATATGTGATGAAAGTTGGGATTTATGCATGTTTAATAAGTTATGCATGTTTATGCAAGTTCACTATGCCTTGATTTGCAAGTTTGACAAGTTATGCATGTTTATGCAAGTTCACTATGCCTTGATTTGCAAGTTTAACAAGTTATGCATGTTTATGCAAGTTCACTATGCCTTGATTTGCAAGTTTGACAAGTTATGCATGTCTATGCAAGTTCACTATGCCATGATTTGCAAGTTTGACAAGTTATGCATGCTTATGCAAGTTCACTATGACAAGTTATGCATGTTTATGCAAGTTCACTATGCCATGATTTGCAAGTTTAACAAGTTATGCATGTTTATGCAAGTTCACTATGCTAAGTTATGCAAGTCCAACATGTTATGCATGTTTTATGTAAGATTCATCATGTATGTTGTGCCAAGTTCCCTCTTTCTATCCTTTATGCGTTATGACGAATATGTAAGCGATAGAATGACGTTGGGTTTTTTTGGGTAAAACTTAAAATACATGAAAATATAAGATTGGGAATTTACCTATTAAGTTAGGTCTACCCCTTGGGAATTTACCTATTAAGTTAGGTCTACCCAAGTAATTGTTAAACTTGTGATTATGGTTTGAAAATAAAGTGGACATGACACTTAGAAAACATAAGTGTGGCCAACTCGAGGTTGGGTTGAGTTTGTAGCGTAAACCTACCCGGAACCGACCGGCTTAACTAGTTGCTATAAACAATAGGACCCAATGTGAGAAGTTGGTCATGTGTACCTGGGACCCGAGGTTAGACCAAGTTGTGGTGTAAAACTACCCGGAACCGACCGGCTTAACTAGTAACCGCAACAAAGTCTAATGTGAGAGGTTAAGGCACAATTAAATTAATGCCTCATGATTAGGGTTAAGTCATGGCCCACTAATACTTAACCAATTTTGGGGATGCGAGGGATTAAATGGGGTTAAGTGGTGAACTGTTGGTTACACTTAACTAATTTAATCCATGATTAGTGAGGGGTTAAACCACACTTAACCCTCTTAGAAAACCCTGGCAACGTGGTCTGTTCCAGCAGTAATCCCAGTTTGGTATCATTCACAACCCTAGAAGCTAGGCTAGGGCGGGGCACGATTACTGGACTGATGTAAGCGACCAAAGCGACGACTGAGTGGTACAGCGGTGCGGGTCCAGGCGGGCTACGGACGTGCACGTAGTCCGGTGTTGGACAAACTCGAGGCACGGGTACCAGTAGGTTTAGACTGTGCATTATTGCTTAGGTGTCTGGGGTTGACACCCGAGGGCTTAATACACCCGAAGGTGGACCCAGCGCAGTCTGACTACAACCATATGTGGGCCGTATGGACACCAACACTTGACGTGTTAGGTTTTTAGGGAGCCGATCGACTAGACTGTTGGGCTGGACCTTGCATTAAGGTCACCTCATGCTATTGGGCCAAAGTTTGGGCTGAGGGGTCAATACCTGTTATGTTAGTTTGCTAGTACGCTGTGGTGCAAAGCTTAATCTTCTCTATGTGATGACACCTTTATCTATTGCCAGTATGTTCACCTCAGTTTCCATCATGATGTTAACTTTATTAGTTTATAGACTGATCGTAGTAGGGCTTACCAGTCTTTTTGACTGACCTGTTTTCTTTCGCTTCTTTTCTTCCGTCCCCCCCCCCCCAGGTTCTCAGGGAGGGAACAGTGGTGCTTAGCTTGGATCGCTTGCTTGTTTGCTGGATAGCTCATGTATGACTGGACATTGAGCTCGCTATGGTTTATCATCTTTATTTTGGGGATAGCACTATGTATTTCAGTATTTCTGTTTATGATGTACTAGACATGTTTATTTTGGCAGTTGACTTTATGATGTACTAGACTTGTTTTGAGATGGTTTGAGATATTCCGCTGTTTTATTCTCACTTACTCTGTTTTACATATATACATTTATGTTCTTGTTCTGCCTTGATATATTATTATGCATGCTTACCCAGTTCTAACGCCCCCCAGAAGCTAGTGCCCCCAAAAGAGTGACCCTAGCGGAGGTGGGGTGTTACAGCCTAACACTAGTGGGCTTTGATCAGATTGCTTTATCTATCTTTTGGAGCTTGGACCGTGATGTAAAGCCCAACTTATCTTTTCTATTATGGCTATTAGTTATTAGTGGGATTATGTACTTTTGTTTTATCAAGATGGATATTATGTACTTGACTCTTGTTTATGGTTTAGTGATGTAACCAAACATGTTTTACTTTCCGCTGAAATGAAATGATGTTTTTAAATTCTCAAGTATTACTTATATCTATCTTGTTGAAATTTTTCTGTTTTATATTCACTAAAGATACCCCACCGAAGTTAAGGCATTCCCTTAGTGAGTGACCTTAACGGGTGTGGGGTGTTACATTGTCTGCATTTATAATAAGCAATTATAATGAGTAAGTGCAATCATATATGTAATTATTCACATAACGTATTGCAGATAATTAAAAAAAAGATAAACCAGATGCAGAAATGTCTACATTTATTGTGAATAAGTGCAGAAGTATCTATAAATACTCAATAATGTATTGTAGACATGTCTCAGTGTATAGAAAAACCAAAACTAAAGATATATAGTAATCTTTATGTATGGTTGCTTCTTTTTTTGGAATTTCACTGAATGATATATTTTTCATTTGTAATTTAAATTTGAAAGTTTGAAGTAATCAACAAAAATTGCATAAAAACATGCAATATTTTGATATAATTATTGTGATGTTTGTAATTTTCTGAAAAATTGCAGATTTTCCTACATTTTCGCTAAAGCGTGAACTTTTTGTGTTTTTGATGCATTTTTTTGTATTTTTCTTACATCAGTAAATATTGAATTAAATATTGAAGTTCGGTAGCATTTACGTTGATTTTTGATGTTTTTTCAAAAGAACAAAGATCTAATTTATAAAGTTTTAAAACAATTTTTTTTTTGCATTTTGAAATTTGACATATGACTTAGCAAAACTGTTCCATAAAAAATCCAGTCGAGATAAACCAGAACAGCACAGACCATGACTTTCTAATAAATTATTTATTTATTTTTAATTTTAAACTTAATTATTTACCAAACAATATTTTCATCCTTTCTTCTTCCTCTGCCGAAACTTTTTCTTCAGCACCAAAAGCTAAAAAATAAATCCGCATCCTCCGATCATTACGATATCGCTACTGCGGAGCTTTAGGGTTTTCGCCATCTCATTGCAGCCGATGCAGTGATGAAATTCGAAGAGGAATCACTTCTTGACTACCTTGTGAAGAATCTCGAATCATTGTGAGGCTCATCCTAAACCCTAGTTTCGATTTTTGTTGATTCATGTAGCTGAAATTTCGTCCAATTCGATGAACCCTAAATTATATATAACATTAACCCCCTGATAATAATTTGAAATAAGCTTATTTTGCTCGGAGTGTGTTAATACAGAGATTTAAATCTTTTACTAAACTGTTTAATAACCATTTTCTGTTGAAATAAATAGCATATTGGTGTTCATATGCTATTACAAGATGTAAATAGCATGTTACCTCCATTCCAACAGCTTTTAAATATCACGCTTAGCTGACGTTCACAGCCTTATCCTTCCTACTCCATGGCTCTGATGTCAGTTTCCACTGTTGAACGTCATGGACACCATGATGGCCTTTGATGCCACATCCCCACAATATGAGGTTGCCATGGCAGAGCGTAGCATACTCACAATTGAGATGCCACTTACACTGCACCAATGGTTGTTTGTATCATCATCATCATCATCATCATTATTTTCATGTTGAATCCTGTTCTTCTTTTCTTCTCTTCCTCACATCACCATTTCCTTGTTAAATCGTACTCTTCTTTTCTTCTCTTCCTCACACCACCATTTCCTCCTTTTCTTTTTCGCCGCCTCCACTTCAAAATTTTATACAACTTATTCACAAACAGTGTGATTGCCAGTACAGTTCAGAATATAAAGAAACAGTTGCTTGGATGTTCTTCAAAAATCTTCTGAATGCGAAAAATACCTATAACTCCAGTTCAGACATCAGAATATACTGGTCTGAGCTGGGTGGACCTTGAAGAGATAGTTTTTGGCTGCTGCGTGCTTTGCCACTGCATACATTGCCGGATATTTGAATGAGTATACCATATTTCACAACTTTATCTGAACATCTTCGAAACAACTACTATTCTTGTGCAGTGGTAGTCAGGCTACAGGAATGATGAGATTTTTTGTGCGCTACTTGACATTGTGTTTGAAATCGAGCAACAGAAGAAAAAAGTTTTAGTACATTTTCATGTTCAATTTCATGCAGATTTACACATTGTAGCACAACCTGAGCATTATATTATTTAACCATAAGGCCATTAGATAAGTATCATGTTAGGACAAATAAGACGCCAAATGTATATTATCCTTATCCAGAAATTGCATTGAAGACATAAATGGAACACATGTAGTTCCATGCTTGCCTACCAATCATGTTATTTCTCATATATCTGACATTAAAGATATGCAGTAGAAAATACCATAGTCATATATTTGTTTCGTCTGACAGTTAAGTTTATCGTGGCTTGATGGGAACTGGGATGTTATTGCTCATGATACTGTAATATTTTCCTTGAATGAGCATAACACAAATATTCATTGTTCGTCAGTAGGTAGGTTAGTTGATCTGGATTATAAAATAATATGTACCATCTTATATTGAAAATATATCATATTTTCTATTTCCATTGCACTCAGTCATCCAAATTTGAATTACAAAATTATCAAGTTCTGTCATTTAAGTTTATGTATGACAGTGGAAAGAAAGCCTGATGTATCAAAGTAAAGATTTGTTATTTCAAGAGATGCTCTCATGCATATCAAAGATAAAGTGAAAAACAATCATCATAATGACTATCCTTAATTTTATACAAGAAATACAGCAATGATAAATATTTGCACCTTTCATTTATTGTATCTTTAATTTTAATTAGTTAATGAAATTCAGTAACAATAATTCAAAATTTGACATTAAATCCTTTTGCATTCACATTTAACACTAAAGAAAAATGGTTGGGAACGCTTTAGTTCACTCCCACTGTTTACGCTTGCATCCACACTTTGAAATCCACTCATACGTTACCTTTTCCATCTTCGGTTGCGTTTATTGCAAACACGTTCTTTCTGCACTCAACATTCTTTCTATGTATTGTTAGTGATCGACACTTAAAGTTACAAAACATTAAGCGGTGGATTTTTGCGATATTGACTATGGAACGAATTTACTACAAATTTGGAGTATCGTTACTTTTAAGTTATAATGACACAATTATTTGTAGCACTTTTGTTGAACTGTTTTACTTTAGAAACTGTTTTTATTCAGTACTTCGTAAAAAATAACCTGAACTAGGTTAACGCTTAATTCTTATTGTTATTCCTTGTAGATGTTATAAAACTTAATCCTTCATTCTTCCTTTTTTCATCGAGTGCATGTATAGAATGGAAATGCTTTGGAAGTGGACCAAGGGAATTCTTAAGTTCTGGTTGGGTACTAGAATAAATATCCTCCATGGCAATAATAAATATCTTCTGGTCCTTCCTTGGACAGCTGAGACCAATAAATAACAGGGAGTCGGTTTTGTGATTTTCTCATCACAATAGGTTTAAGTGCTAGAAAAAAAAAACCTTAATATCGTATTTAACCCTCTAACCTCACACATGAAGATCTCTCCAAATGGTAACCTGATTAGTCAAGAGGGGAAAAAAAGCATGTAATTTGCATCAATCTGATAGAGATATACTATCCACTTACATCGGTAATCACATCTGCATAACATGTCATCTTAAATATCGGTTAAGTGTAAAATCAATTAATCACCAACTTCCAAATACCTTGTCACTCAAGATCGGGCTTATAATGAAAAGTTAGAAGTGCATATGCAATTCCAACACGTGGATTATTTCCACTAGAATGCGTCTCCACAGTGGATCTTGGATCATCAAGAGTAAATGAAAAAATATATATTATTAGATAGGTTTAAATCTACAACAAATACGATAATATCAAATAAATTTGCGTTCATAATCTTTTTAATCCTTCAAACTCCATCAGCATCCATAATTCCATATAAAAAAAAATTCCTTTTTTTAAAATGTGTAAAATTATAGGCAAATATATAGATCAAAATAGGTTTTTGAATTGAAATATAAAAACGTGTAAACTAGAAAACAATAAATTAAAGAAAAATATATTAAATTCAAAAATAAGATTAGTAAAAAAAAAAAAACCCATAGATTTGACCATCAACACATACAATAGATTACAGGAGAAGGTTTCTTTACATTGAAAAAGTGAATGGTTGCAGCCAGTCCCACCATCAAATTTGTAGTAATGAACACTGAGCACCCTGACCATAGCTACATAACTTTCATTACACATTTTGTGTAAAAGGTATGAACTATTTCAAAAATGTTACAAATTGTTTGTTGGATTGTGTTCAACCACTGCATTTTTCTCTGGTTTTGCTGGTATGATGCTATTTCATCCATGCAATTGGTACAATATCCCACTGTTTCATACCTTGAGGATATCGTTCGAGATCTTGTCCGAGATCTCGTTTTAGGCTCCTTCGAAATGAAACAACAGATCTTACTGTAAATTTCGTTTCAAATATATCGTCTGAGCTATTGCAATATCAACGATATATCACTTGAGACGAGATATTGAAATATCGGTCAAGATCTTAGTCGTTCTATTTAAAATTTAAATCCGTGCTTGAGCCAAAACAATAATAAAAAACTCAAATTTATCTACGATAATCTTCTGTTATTTTATATTTTGCATTTTAAATGGTCGTAACGTATATTCATATATGTTCTACAATACTTATGATTTTCATATTTGTCATTTTTTACATGCATGTTACGTATGAAATTATGTATTTTATGTTCTACTTATATTGAATTGTGTAATGCTTTGGATCTTTTTTATGTTTTATAATAATAATTCATGTTCATGGATCATAAGCTGTAAGCACTAATCTATTTGTATTATGTTTTTTTTCTTTTCATTTTAAGCGTATTGTGATTTATGAATATGAATGTTTTTTCCGTAAATCGGGAACAATGAAGTGATCTTGCAATTCAAGTTTAAGTTACTATTTTATAATCAGTGTAGTCTATAGCGCATAGCGCAAGGCTTGCGGTATGCGCTATAGCGCACGCTATTGCGTTCATTTAGAAAAAAAATATAATCAAGTATATTTTGCCTAACCGATTTTTTTGTTCTTGTTTTGTATATTTCGCGTCGTATCCAAACCGTTCAAGACTCAAAATACAAGCACTACCGTACTTTATGCATGTTTAAATATGTTTTTATATAAAATGTAATTGTATTATAGAAAATTTGATAAGTTCGTATTGTACATTCAAAGTAATTGATGGATGTAATATATTTATGTCTTACAAATTTGAAATTTATTCTTATAACTATGAGTTATAATGAAATTTATTTCTATTTATCAATTATGGTGATATAAAACTCTAAGAAAAAATGCATGAAAATACACCTTTGTACAATGTTTAAAAAAATTAACAAGTACTAAGAAAAAAATTATAAATAAGAAAAGTTGTAAAGTGAAAATAAGATCAAATGAAAATAATATATGAAATCTACAATAACAAGATTCGAATAAACAGAAGTTAAACGTGATTCAAGTGTACAATAACAAAACATAGAAATTATATTATGCGTCTAAAATTTTAAAATATAGTCATTAGTTTTATCTAAATCATAACCATTAATCATTATTTAAACGATCATCAATTTCCTCTTTGTTCGAGTCATACTCTACGGCATTTTTCCTCTGAGCCATTATAAATACAATAACATGCTATTTTAGGCTTAATTCATTGTCCAAACATTTAAAAAAGAGATAAAAACAAAATAGTGCGCTATTAGAGCTATGATAAAATAGCGCACTATTTTTGCGCTATAGGGAACTCTTGCGCTATTATAAGTACAATAGCGCAAGCACTGCGCTATGCGCTATTTGTCGCTATAGCGCGCTATGGCGAGCGCTTTGATAACACAGTTTATAATATTATTCATAAAAAATATCGTGTAAGAATATAAGTTTTTATCATATTATATACCTTGAGATTGTTCCGATATAAGCTTTCAAGCCCGAGATGAAAATCCAAGACAAATCACCGAGTTAGACTTATCTCATCTGAGATCTTCCGTGATATGAGATCAAGTCTTTAAAATTCTCGAGACGAAACACAACCAATATCTGAGATTTAAAACCTTGCAAAATCCTTAAGTTTTAAATTTGCAAGGGGGCTGCCTGACAAAAAATATATTAATAGTGTGTTAAGGTGCCCTACTGATCTGTCTATTGAACCGTGGCGATCAAAGTGTTGTTTTGTCTACATTTTAATAAGTTTGCTTGTAATGTAAGTCCATGAATAGTTTAAAATAGGTTTCAATCCCAAAAAAAAAAAAAAAAAAAAAAAAAAACAAACAAAAGATAAAAACAAAATAAATGATATTGAACAGTTAAGTTTGTCTCCTAAAATTTCCTTATTGTTTCCATGCATCACATTTTTCAACATATTTAAAAAAAGCTTGTTGAAAAAAATAAAAGATAAAATTTGAAGCCATCTCTTGTGCATTTCAGTAAGTTACTAGCATTGTTTGAGGTTCCGGCCGGAACCATGAGATTTCGATGATCTCGTATCGGTTTTGACAATCATCAGGATGAGAATAGGACAACCCGTTCAGACATTCAAGGAAAATAAGTACCTAAATTACGAAATCAGAAAAATAGAACAGTCCATAAAAAATGGTTTGCGAACTCCACAATCAAAAGCAAATGAATAAGAATCCAATTTAACCTAGAAAATGATCTTGGAGTCGACGTCGAACTTCGATTTCGATCGTTCGAGCATCTTCCGAGGTTTTGACTACGACTCCCAAAGACGAGAAGTTCGCCTTTGACCTTCGGCTTTGAGTTATAGCTCTTTTCTTTCGTGTTTTATTCTTCTCGATATGTTTCTTCGGTTTGACTGAAGTAGGGGTAGGAATAAAAAAGGTTTTGGGGTTTTAGTTTAGGGTATTATTTTTTATGTTTGAAAGAAAACGGAGTTGACAATTTTTTGATTAATTTATATATGGGTTGATTTATTTCTGATTTAGGGTTGTTTAGTCAAAATTAAATGTTCATCTATGTTTATTTAGGGCTGCTGTATAGTATATTATTCTAACTACAGTTTTTATCATTACTTTTTCATTAATCTACAAAAATCTGATATCAAAACTGCAACTGAAACTGAAACAAAATTTAAATTTCTGAAATTTCGGAAACTGAGGAATTTTCGAATGACCGAAACTGAGACCGAAACCGAGTTTTCGAACCTTGGTTACTAGTTACTATACAGTACTTACGGATTTGCAATGAATACAGATATCACGGATGGAGATGCTTTTATGGTTTATGTTAAAATATTTAAATATGGAAATAATAGTTCAAAGAATTCCTTTTATATTCTCGATGATCATTTGACGCATCCTAACCTTGTGTAGACTAGAAGAGCATTGTATACGGTCATGCTCTTGTGATGATTGTATGAATGGGTTTTCTATGTGGACATATAATACCACTATATATAATAATAGTTGTAATATTATTGGTGTGTCACTTTTTTGAACAAAAAGTGTCCCTAATATGGAATCTTAATATCACTTGAAAATGCAATCTAATAATTAATTTTCTTTTACAGATTCAAAGCATTTGTCTACAAGCATCATCACATCTTAATATCACTTTAAAATAGAATCTAATAAGAAAGTTCTTTTTACAAATTCAAAATGTTGATTTACAAACACTAACCTAATCTTGATATTATTAAAAATAGAATTTAACATATAAATTATTAATTAATAATATAAATTCAAACTAAAAAAATAGATGTTCAACTTAAAATAAAATTCAAACTAACGACAAATGATTCCAATGCAAAAACATGGTTAAATATGTAAACTTTGTACTGTTTATATATTGAAATAAAATATTCTATTTCAATAAAATACTGTGAATATTTTAATTTCTGTACAGTCGTATTTTATTTAAATATAAATATTATTTTCCCGTCTGTGATGTAAATATATATAACAGTACAATAACAAACACATTTAAAATAATATTTATTTGGTTGTCATCATCTAAAGGGGGAGATTGTTGTATATAACGTAATTGTATACACAATTATATGATTTTTGCAGAATAAAATAGACAAGTTTGTTTGACAACAATAAAATAATATTTTATTTCAAACGAGTTTGTTTATTACAAATAACAGTACAATATGAAGTGAATGTTTAAATAGTGGAGTTATAAATAGTTGTACTGTTTGAGTGTTTTAAATATAATATTATATTTAAATACAATACTGTATGAATATATGAATATCTGTACAGTCGTATATTATTTAAATATAAATATTATATTCATGTCTGTGATGTATATATAGAACAGTGCAGTACCAAACACATTTATAATATATATATTTGTTAGTTATCATCAAACAAAAATCATATAATTGTGTATACAACAACGTTATATACAACAAAATAGTTTTACAAATCAATTTCTCTTTAATGTGCAAAGCATATATAATTTGAAGAAAAACAATTCACCTGCGAAGAGCATTGCCGTAACGCGCTTAAATAAAGTTAAGATTAATGTTCCTTTACACAATGTTTTTTTTTTTTTTGTTTGATTACTGAAAATCAGAGATGTTTCTAACTTATATAGCATCTCTTCATCTGTCTTACAATTGATTTGTTGTGATATTGTTCTGTAAGATCATGATGTACCGTTATCATCACATTATGCAGGGTAGCTAGAAATAAACGCAGGGAGCAAATTTGTGGATGACTCTGAAGTGGTGTGTGGCAGTTTCTATCAAAAAGATAAAAATAAGCGAAAAAAAATTAAAAACAATTTTGACCTTTGAAATTTTGGTAATTAGTAATAGCATTTGACTTGTAGGAACCAAACAATACTGTATAAATGAAATGCCCTTTTGCATTATACCTATTTTGCTACTTACATCATGTTCTGATAAGACCGATCGATGTGTGAATGTGTTTGTTCAGATGTATGCTGCACAAAATTGTATATGTGGTAGTCTCATTGTTTTAAATTAATCAATGTACGATACATGGTTGATTGTTGGGAGTAAATTATGTTTCGGTTAAAGCGTGTGACATGCAAGCAAAATTTTGGCATGGACACTTATCTAAATTGTCTTCTTTTTCAATTTTGGATAATTTGTCTCTCATCTCCGCATTACAGAACAGAGGCTAATCCAGTGATTCTTGCCAAGTATGTGATAGCTTTGCTAAAAAAAGACAGACCTTTGAAGGAACTACAAAATCTTTGCGCAGATAACTTGGTGGAATTTCTGGGCAATGGTACACCTATTTTCTAGTTATTTGATCGATTTGGTAGTCTTATTTAGTCCATTGGTTAAGGCAATTGTAGACTTTACGTGCTAATATTTAATACTAATTCCTGTGCACTGACTATATGTATTTTCAGGAGCAATGCCCTTTACTACTAAACTATTTCAAGTGCTTGAAAATGGATCAGGCTTGAAAATTAATAATGAACACCAAAATATGGAGCCATCACAACCTCCTCTTACTGACGAAATTCATTCTGTTAATAACTCATCACCAAAGCAAGACATTTTCCTGACTTCTTCTGAACAATCAAGTGATTCTGAAGACCATGATGTTAGTGACGATGATGACGATGATCGCAACCATAAACATCGCAGAAGGGGAGAAACTGAACCAAATTCAATGCAAAATGATGCTCAAGATCATTTTGCACGAAAACCCAACAAAAAGCGTACCAAGCTTTATGAAAGTGGGCAAGAATGCAACCCTACATTAGAGAGGAATAACACATCGAAGTTCAATACTTACCGGTCAAAAGTAGCACCACATGCTGGTATGAGGGCAAGATATATCCAGCCAGCTCGCTTTGATTTATCAACAACCGTTGGTCGTCCTATTGGTAGAGGGAGAGGACGAGGTCCTTGGAACTCTCATGACACTCTTGCTTCACATGCTAACCTCTTTGTTGGCACTAGCACTCAGAACTCTTCTTGGGGTGGATTTGGTTTCATTCCTAGGATAAGTAATGGGTTAATGGATCCACTGAACCCACTTGGATTACAAGCAGCAGCTCTTAACCCGTCTTTAAACATAGGAATGCCACGCCAGCGTTGTAGAGACTTTGAGGAGCGTGGATTTTGCTTGCGAGGGGATATGTGCCCTATGGAACATGGATTGAATCGTATAGTTGTTGAAGATGTACAGGTGATACCATATTTTTATTGTTTTAGTTATGTCATTTGCTTTTGTGTTGTTATTATCTTGAATTGTCTTAATTACACTTCATTTTGGAATGTTCACAAATTAATTCATGTAAGAGCTACATTAATTCTATATCTGTATAATAAACTGCCGCAGTACGAAAGAGTGTTTTTTTTTTTTTTTTTTAAAGGGTGTGTTGATCTGTGGCGAAAATTTATTTTACTGCAGTAACATATTATTTTCAGCGAAGTCATAAATTGTGGAACTATTGGGCATATGATTTATTTTTATAGCTCTTATCCTAATACATAGTAACTCTTTCCGTGGATTGAAAATCTTGGTAATGGTTGTAGTACCTGATCGTTCATCATGATATCAGAACCATCACATTGCCATTCCTGATTGCAAACTATTGATTTGTGGCAACCAAGGTTTTAAATCTTGAATTTCGGTCCCGTCTAGCCTTGCGAATTCTACACATAATATCTTGTATCGCACGAGATCTTCGATGACATCTCGGCTGTACATCCCGAATTGACATCTCGGCTTTTAAAGTCCATTTCGGGACTATCTTGTGGTAAATTAAGCAGCCAGAATTGACATTTTTTTTTTTTTTTTTTTTTACGATAATAGTTGTCTAAGCGTAAGCTTATTAATATGCACAATCCATGAAAACAATAATACAAAATTTTCTTTTAGAGGAGAATGGTTACATAATTATTTTAATATCGATCAAATAAATTCTTCTTATTTGGATATTGAAAATTAAAAATATACAAAAAGTCATCTATTTTTGCACTCGTTAAAAAATAAAATTAAAGACATAGTAAAAAGTCATTATAGTGCAATTTCTTTTGAACCCACATAAGAATTTAAAGAAAAATGCAAATGAAAAAACATTTTTGAATGAGATCTTCTGTTATGATTAATTTTAAATTGCGCTAAATTTTTTTTTGTCCACGTCAATGTGTGCTTATGCGCACACAAACTAAAGTTTTTTTGTTCAGTAAGCACGTTGCATATGCAATATTTTGTATTGATTTCTGTTTATGTTCAATTTTGATCCAATAACTTGGCATGGGACAATTTCTGATGTCACCCACCGCTTATATAAATTTGAACCAAAAATTATCAGGTGTCTTGAAAGCTGATATCAGTCATGCTGGATAGCATTGCTTATAACACTATCTTTTTTATATATTACTTGTAGCTCATTCTATTCGCATTGCATTTGAAAGCGTAAATTTCTGAAGGTCTGATTTCTATTTTTTTCTTTTCATATTTATGTTATTTTTACCTGTGCTCCTCATTTTTACTTCTTGTAACTTTCAAGTGCTTTTATTACAGAGCTTATCTCAATTCAATCTTCCTGTGTCAATTCCAAGTTCACATGCACTAGGAGTCCAAAATGCTTCTGGAGCTTTACCTCCTACCTCAAGTCAATTGCCAAGCTCGAAATCCACATCCAATAAAAGTATCAAATCTGGGACAATGTGCGACTCATTAAAATTTAAGTCAAAACTTAAAAGCAATCCCTCTATTTCCACGGGCAATGATGCAGATGTGTATGATCCTGACCAGCCTTTATGGAATAACGATGTTCCTTCTACTTCTGCTGCATTGTTAAGACATTCTTCCCCAAATACTGAAGATGACACTACATATGATGTCAATGCTACACCACTGAATACTAATTCATCTACTTGGGGTCATATAGGTTCTAAGAACAAGTCAGATGCAGTTAAAATGGAAGAACAAAAACAATCTTTGAAAGGCATGTGTAATCAAACTGAAGGTGCTGCCAAAATCAAGAGAGGCTCAAATGCAAGCACCTCTAATGCAAATAAGGATGGAAAGGCATTATTTCCTAAAGCTTTACGAACTCTTTATGTATTTGGAATTCCCCCAAAAAGCAATAAAAAAGATGCACTCATGGAACACTTTCAAAAGTTTGGCGTAGTCATTGATATTTATATTCCTTCAAACAGTGAAATAGCATTTGTTCAGTTTTCAAAAAGGGAGGAGGCTGAATCAGCACTAAAGTCGCCTGATGCTATAATGGGTAATCGCTTCATTAAACTATCATGGGCTAATCGCGATAGGATTGTTGACAATGGCCCAAGTTATGGCCAGAATAAAATTCAGCCCCTTGTATCAAAGCTCAATACTGTTAACGGAGGTAGAGGAATTGCTTCAAATTCGACTCATAAGAATAGTCTACCAGCTTTTGTTACAACACCTGATCTTTCTGCGCCTGCTAAAGATTTGATAAGCAATACTCATAATAAAATTCCAGCTCCTCCGCAGAAGAAGAACGACAGCTTTGAGCTTTTAGAAGAGCTTCGCAAAAAACAGGAGAGCTTAGCTAAGAAGCGTGAGGATTTCAAGCGTCAGCTAGAGGAATATGCGAAACATGTAATATCTTTGAACTTTTTAATTGTGATGAATGTGCACATTTTTATGTGATACTATGATTTACATTAATTGGCCCCAAAATAAAAAATAAAATGACATTAAATTTATTTGAGGCCTTCAACTGAATCCACTAGATAATTTACTTGTTAACTAATTCTTGCTCGTATTTACCGTCATAAGTTTTTTTTTTTTTTTAATTGTTTGGACGTAGGTCTTCTGATTTTCGCCTTTTTGAAAACTAAATGATGTATGGCTGACAAAATACCCCTTCTTTCACAAATTATACAATATTATCATCCTAAATGATCATAAAATATACCTTCCTTCTGTCATCACTCCTCTCCTCTATAAATGTCTTGCTGGTTTCACGATGAGCTTAACTGCATGTAAACAGTTTCGACCTTTAAATCGGCATATGTGATGGTCTAAGGGTTCAGTACCTTGCCAGCAAAGTACTAAATGCACAATATTTTGATGCAGTTACATGGTTCGTCAAACTTATGATTTTATCAGAACATCTACTTAGTTTTATGATATAACATCGAGCTGATCTTTTGGTTGTCATGGTGGAAATCCATTTACTTCTTGAAATCAATTTTCCTAATTTATGATTCTATATACATTATGGACAAATGGTTTGTTATGAACAGAACAGCGTTTAAGCAAAAATTGTCATCCTCGACAGCTAAACAAACTTCTTTCGATTGAATCCATTCCTGATATACACCTTCCCCCCCACCCCAACCCCCCCCCCCCCCCACAAAAAAAAAAAAAAAACTTACAGACAAGAAAAAAAACCCTGCGAGGCCTAAGGTATGATGTAAAAGTTCAACCAGGAACTATTTGCAAAACTGAAATATGTTGGTTCTATTGTTTTCTAGAGATTTTTATATCATGCATTGTATATTCATCCATGTTAGAAAAGAAGGCGATCGTCTGCTAGATAAGGCTATATTTTGACAGTAAAGTTTGAATACATGGGTTTTTATTTAGGTTAACTGACATCAATAAATACATTTGTCCTAAAGCTCTAATTGGTTAAATTCTTTATGTTCAATCAATTATGTTTGTTTTTTGTATGATTTAGTAAATTTTATAATAACATGCAAATAAAATGGGTATAAATATTGGTGGAACATTTGTGCTAGACCTTTAATCCTTTCCTTCAAATACATAAATGATTTTACCAACGTGTGAACTTCCGTCTTGCACGCCGGAATCTCGGTGGCTCCGTTCCGGTTCCGGCGTGGACCGGAACAGAATATACGAAATTTCCCGTTTCGGGATCTAGGGCACTATAAAGGGGGGAAAAAGGAAGAAGAAGAGGCGGAGAAGAGAGAGAACGGAAATTTGGAGCAGCAAAACTAAAGGAGAACTCTCAATTTAGATTTCATCAGCCTTTGCTCCATTGTTTGCTGTTTGCTGAAGCCAAATCATGCGCCATTTGCTGAAGCTTTATGTATGGGGTGATTCAGTAAAGAGAGAGAACGGAGATACTTGGGCCATTAATAACAATAGGCTCTAAAGTTTCATAATCAATAATTATAGTTAAGTAATAATGAGTTCTAATTTTTGCAACTATGATTAACTAATTATGGACCACATTAATTAACTATTGACTGTATAAATTTTGTTTGCAGTTACGGACCATATAAAAAATGGCTTGTACAAAATTTATTTGTCATATTGATCATTGATCAATAATATTATTGCATTTTGTATATTATGTATACAAAAAAGCACCGGAACGGAATTAAAACGGGACTTCCGGAATTACCGGAACGGAACCAAATTTTATAATTTGTCGATGACCGGAACGGAAACGGAAAGCGGAACTTTGAACCTTGGATTTTACCAGTTTGATGCGTCATGTTTTAAAGATGCAAAGTTGCTCTTTAAGTTTTCACATGGAAAATATCCTTTTCTCGTGGTGTAGGTAAAAAATTACATCAAGCTTTGGATCTTTTGATGTGAGAAAATGACTTCTTGAAAGTTTGTTTTCTTTAAAATAGGTTGTTAGAATAAAGCATTGTTTTAAAAAACCCGCCTCGAGGCTCGCCTCGAGGAAATAAGAGATAAAACGCCTTGAGGCTTATTCCAAAAGGCTTTTTACCTCTAAAGCTTACGCCTCAATAACTTGAGGCATACAACGCACGTAAAGCTTACGCCTCGCACGCCTCAAACAGCTGAGGTATATGACTTAAAAACCTTTAAATCTTTAGTTGCAGATATTGACACAAATAAATGTCATTGAACTTTACTTATTTAATAGAAATAAAAAAAGATAAAATTTAAAAAAATAAAAATTAGCATTTTTTACTTTTCAATTTCAATATCGACACAATCAAGTAAAATTGTTTATGAAATAATGATCATGAGCAATATAATGAATTTTCTTATTGTTATTTAAAGAATGTTTTTCAATAAACTTTGTTATATCTCGAAATAAATTTTGCAAATCGATTTGAATTGATGGAACATATCAAAATTGCAGTTTGATGTAATCTTCAAATAGTTTTAAGAAATCAAAATTTGAATTTTTTGCATGAGGAGGAAGATATCATTTGATCTTTTGCATTTTATATTAAATGTGCAAGAATGATTGTATTTTGTTTGAATTGCTTCGAATGCTTTATGAGTTTTACTTAGTATTTGACGCTTAATGTTATTCCATATTAAAAATTAAGTTATGTGTTGCGCTTTTTTTTTACCTGAAAGGCTTACGCCTCAACGCTTCGAGGCTTACGCCTCGCCTCACGGACCCGAAAACGCCTCGTTTACGCCTTTTGCGTTTTAAAACATTGGAATAAAGTAATAAAAATGTAATCAGTTTTTGTCAAACCCAGAAAACAATTTGCCTCCAATGTATTTTTCAATGTTCTTACGAGCAATGGAGATGCATAATACTAGTATGCTTAATGCATATCATGTTCATGCGGTGGTTGATAGCATTTTATTCTTATTTTTCTGCATTTTTTATATCTCTAGGTAAAAATATTCAGTCTGGATTATGATTGTTCCAAAGGTTGCCGATATCCAGCTATAATGGAATGACCTAAATCCTGAGTTTTTTTTTGCTCGTAAAAAACAGTCTAATCGATAAACTTTATAAGGATACATCATACATCTGAAAGTTGGTTTGTAGATAGTATTCTTACGCCTTGGTATTATTCAACTATGTCAGAAAGAATAAATAATGAGCATAAACTTTTTTGTCCAACTTTGCATGAAGCTACACACACACACACACACACACACACACACACACACACACACACACACACACACACACATATATATATATATATATTGCAGTCAATTATTTAATTTATTACGAATTTGCATGTTTGCCCTCTCAAACCAAACAAGAGCACATGTACACCTGACATACACGTTAAAGTCATTTTTACTTGGTTTCCAAGTTTTTAGTCTGTTCGCTGCCAATATATGGTGGTAAAACAATTTGGACCAAACATGTCACTTATATGTGTACACATGTATTTGCAATCACTGGGCTGTTTTGATCTTCAATGTTGTTACGTTTGCTTGCAGGCTGTTGTTAACAAGAAAGGAGATCTGAGTCAGCAGGCAGTCAAAAAACGGAAGATTGGAGCAAGCGGTGAATCTGTAAATGCTGCTGATCAAGTCATAGAGAAAAAGTCTGAGAATGCTTCTAAGGATGCTTCTGCTTCTAATGGTTCCAAAACAAATCCACATACTTCACAGAGACCATTGAAAAATATTTATCAGACGAGCTATGCGCCAGTTCTGTCGCCGAACAGATATAAACTGGATAATCGATCTACTTCATTTGAAATATTTCCTCTGCCAGCTGATATCGCAAATGTAAGTTAAATGCCTTCTGACATTCTATCCATGTTATACTTATTGGACGATACACAAATAGAAGGTGTGATACTATTTGTGTATGTGTGTATACATTCACACACACACACACACTGACACATCTATACATAAATGGATGCATACAGAGGGAGGGAGGGACCGCAGTGGTCGAATCCCATATTAAAGCTGACCAGCTAAAGTTTGCTTGGTGGTCAGTTAATGACCAGAAGTAGAGAGGGGGAGGGAGAGATTGTGGTGAAGTCTCATGTTAAAGCCGACCAGCTAAAGTTTGCTTAGTGGTCAGTTGATTACCAGATGTTTGCAAAAATTCTGATATGCCGAAGTTTGAAAATATTAGTTTACATGCATTGTGCGGCCATGCCTTAATGCTAAGCAGCTAGAGTTTGTGGCCAACCCCCTCACCCTTTCTGTGGCTGCACTAACGATTATTAAATTGATTGCATTTGCGGTTACATTGGGTGTTGAAAATTGGTATAGTTAACGGTTAGACAAAATTATCTAATCTTGGAAGTTTTATGTGCAGTCGACAATGGCATGAATCTTCTAGAGAAGATTGTTCAGCTCCAAGTTACGAGGTTTAATATATTGTTAAGCTCCATCCATGTTATTACTGAACTCGCTACTTTGTCCAAGCAAGGACAGTTGAAGAAAAGAGAGGGGGGGGGGGGGGGGGGCACTTCACTTTCTAGAAAGTAATCAAAAAGCAAACAATATTTGATATTGACAGATCGGTCTTAAACTATGGCCATCGCTGATGTCAACCCCAACTTTTCCAGTAGTCAGCACTTTTTACCTTTTTACCTTTTGTCAACATTTAAGACATGGTACCAAATTACCTTTTTTATTTGACAAAAATCTATTGACTTTTTGATAGTGGAGGTAGGGGTGTTGTAAACAGGTCGGACTGGACCAAATGAACGTGTGTTCGTGTCCCATCCTATAAGCAATTCAGTTGAACACCGACTGGACAGTGTTTAAGTTCGAACATTGTTTGTATGAGCCGGACAACGTATTAACATATTTTTGTATATTTTTTCTTGTTCTAATTCGTGTCCTAAATGAGAATGGATACGAGATGAACTTTTATGGTCTCGGATTAAGCTGGACGTCAAACATTTGTACAAAATTTATACCCCAGCATACGTGCAGAACAAGTATAAATAAAATAAAAATTTGGCACAAGGCAACAAATACCACCATCATATTTGACATAATTCCATTAAATTTACATCTTAAAACCAATCCCATAGTGAAGGCCACCATTGCTTTTCAGTTTTTCTAGGATGTTGTGATCTTCGCCGGTCGCCTAAATTAAATGAAATCAAATTAAGGTGTTAAGTAAATTAGTATAAACTTTCAGTAAATAAGCCATCAATGCTTACAGTTACGGCATGTGTCAATGCAAGTTGTTTAAATAGGCTGTTGATACATGGTATATACATGGAGGAATCTGGATCCCCTCTTATTTATCCCTCTAAAACCCATCCATTGTCTTTTGGTGCAAAATATTTTATACATTGATGTATTTTTTTAGATATGTTAGAGCATACTCAATGGTTGGGAGGTATCTTTAGAATTTTGCCTATGTGGGCGGCGTTGTTAATGCGCCCTACCACACCAATAATGGGTAGTTCGTTTGTCCCACTATTTTGCTCAAACCCATAATTTGAATGTGTGAATTTGAATGCATATGCACATTAAATTCACATTTAGACTAAATCTAAATTCATGGTAATAAGTTGAAATGCATATTAAGTTCAACAACTTCAGTTGTACAATTTCAATTCAATATTTACAATACCACAGTTTCATAAAAACAATCTGGATGGTAATGATACGAAGTACTAATATTGCTGTTCCAAGTCTGGAAAAATACTTCACTGTTAGCTTCCTTCTGCCACACTAGTTTCCTCGAGATGAAGCTCAGCCATGTGTATCTCTGTTCAATTTGCTTGTATCGACGTTCATCCATAGGAAATCATTTGCATCTCTCCACCTCTTTAAGTTCTCCTTCTACAGCTATGATTCTTTATTCTCGCAACTTGCAATTGATGCTCTTGGAGGTAGGCTTTGAAACATTTATAACGCACGATCAGTGTCGGTTCTTTATTGTTACCATTAGTTGCTTTGACACCTCCAGGACGAGTTGATACACTGCCATAGAAAGTGTGATTGTGGCCACTAGCATTAGATTAAGTTGTACGTGTATTAGGGAAGTATCAAATCCTAGGCTAGAGTCAAATGATGTTCTTGCTTTATTGTAAAAGCAGATTGATCCAATATTTTTGCTGATATCTAACTGCTTATTACATCTGTTTATCACTTTGTCCATCTCGTTTTTCTGCCAATGAGGAGCGATCGGGGTTTAACTGAAATTCTCCATATAGATCATTGCTAATGCAGTCTAGGCTCGAAGAATGAAGCAAGGAGACCGAAGCATGAGGCGAGCGTAAGTGAGCAATTAATATACTCCTCGCTAGTATATTAATTGGCCAGTATAAACAGGCATTTACTATATTTGGGAATTTTTTTTCCTCATTCTTGATTTCGAATGCGGTTGTGCATTGTCTTTTAGAATTTAGTGGACTACTGCCATTACTGCCACAGGTCACTTGATCATAGATTTTCTGGTTCTTCCACTTTGGCACAACTTGTTTAATTTTCTACAAAAACATTTAAGCACATCGGGGTCTGAGATGTTCGCGTCTTCATCGAATAGGTAATCACTCCATTTTAGAATGTAACTCCAAGTTCCTCAATCTGCGATTATCGTGGCCATGCTCTCACCAAAAGCACTTCAGCTTTCTCTGTCCATTTAATTTTGAACCCGAACTACTTTTGTCATTCAAATTGATATGTCTTTTTCTTCCTTCAAGTTCAGAAGAACATGTTGAAAATCGGTGGTATGATAGTGAACTTGAGTTGTAGATAGAGAGTTGGTTGGCATTTCTGCATGTTGCATTAGAATTATATGCATTTCTTTTTGAAGGAGAATTTAAATAAGATTCCACACTTCGTTTTGTTGTGTTGGATAGTAGTTTTGGCCATAAGGAGATGGTTGGAATTGTTGTGAAATAGGGAACGTTAGCATGGAGGTCAAGCGGAGGAAGATTGTTGTGAATGAAATTGTGACTACTTGCATCAATTTGGAAAGGCTGGAGTGCTCGGACTGGTTTTAGGTTGATTGTTGTTATTTAACATTGTATGAAGCAAGGGTAGATTTGAAAGAAGTTATTGGGGATAAAATAATAGATTTGTGGTGGAGAATGGTAGGAATGAATTTTTTAGTGATAGTATAAATTAGCCGTTACAACCTGGGTATGGTTTGGGTTTAATATTTTAAACATACCCCTGTTGCAGATGCTTTCATGTTCGTTAGTAATATCATCTATGGAATATATGAACCTGTCTCTAAATTTCCACCCCTTTCAAAATTACATTCCAAATCGATGGTCAAAAGCAATGTTTTGCCCATTTTTTGTATCTAAAGATGGGTTAGCATGGAAGAAGCTATCACAGGTCAAAAGTTAAAAAATCACCGCTTGATGTGAAGAGCTCTTGTATGTCTAGAACTGAAAAGCTATCACGTCTAAAAATGAGGAGCTATCACAAGTTTAAATTGAAGAGCTATCACATGTTTAAAATTGAAGAGCTTTCAAAGAAAGCATTCACATGCTTAAGATTGGAGAGCAACACATATGAAATTGAAGAGTTGCCACATATTTAAAATTTGAAAGCTACCGCATGTCTAAACTAAAGAGCAACCATTTATATAAAGCCGAAGCTTTATCACATATCTGAAGATAAAATGCATTCACATGTTTAAAATGTGTCGAACCTCCAAGAAATGCCATCAAAGTCGTTAAAACTCGCATAACTTCCCATTAATCCAATTATGCCTCCTCAAGATAGAAAGGAAAAATACGACCTGTGCCACATGTCAATTTGACAACGTGCTCTATTACTAACCGACTAGTGAGATCACAACCGTCTAAGGATGGTGTTCGCTATGTATTTGGGATCACAACCCTCTTTGGAGCCTTGGTACACGGCACGACAAATGACGCGAGCCTTTTTAATTGACCATGCATGTTTTTTTTTTTTTAATAAATTTAATATTTTGACAAAAAAAGTCAATATTTTTATATAAAACATATGCAACAAAGATTTTTATGCATTTTACAAAAAAAAACATAAAGCATAAAATTTCAAACACGATAAGTTTCAAATCCAAAATAATAATGCACATTATTGATATACTAGAAATCCGAATCTGATCCAGCAATTATATTTTCCAAATCAATGTGTATCATCAGATTCATAAGCTTCATCTTTCCCATCCGTATCATTTAGATTTGTTTTTCTTTGTGAATATGTAAAGGAGTTGACGTAGGTGCTGAAAAATCTCTCGATGTGGATGTTCTTCTACTTGAATATCTAGCTTTCTCCCCTCCTGCTGCTGTAGCAGACCCGAAGTCAGATCATCCTCATTATCAAATAAAAGCCCGTGTTTAACATCGGATGCGTCACCATATTTTCAGTTAGCCATTCATTACAATCAACAATATCATTCAAAGATATTGTATCAACGATGTCACAAATATTATACTTTTTTTTTTAATATTCTCGTTGTATTTAACAAATACCAAATCATTAAATATTTTTATATTGTAGACAAAACGTACAAATATATTGAATGTATTCACTCATATGCAAAAAAAATTCTATCCAAGGGTATATTTCAGATCTGCTTAAATGTTTATTTTTTGAAAATGTCTCTTCTTCCAAATCTACTCTTGATTTATTGTTCACGGTTTCGGTCCTATTCATTTGCTTTTGCATCTATATTAAGCAATATTTTATGATCTTTTATACGTTATATTATATACTTCTAACAATATTAAAATGAATCTAAACTATGTTAGATAATAAAAAATATGTCAGTTCTAAATGCCAACATGCTAAGGTCAGTCAATTACATAGTTGTAAGTTTATTAACTCATTGATGATAATCGAATAGGGAACAATAATGTGTAATTATGTTTCATATAACTGAAAAAAAGATATTAACAAAGTTATTCACATTCATGTCATTATGATAAAAATAATAATAGTAACAATAGTAATGATGGTGGCTGTAATGATGGTAAGAGTATTTGCAGTAGTAGTTATTGCAGTTTGAAATGCGGAAAAAATAAAGAAAAGGCGCATCATTTCGCGCCATGTGCCATTAATGCGCCGCACGTCATTTGGTGTACCTTTTCATGTGTGTCGCGCTGCAAGCAAAAATGACGCAAACACCGTGCGGTGCCATGCGTCATGGTGCGCCTTTCACAACTATGATCCTCGCTTAAATTAAGCAAAATTCCTAGATTCTCCTCTTCATTTTTTGTTTGTGGTCTAAATATAAATAAAAACTCAAATAGTTCAAAACCATAACCGATATATTATGACAAAGGACTTTGTTTTGAATTTGCATATTCGTCCAAGTGGAACTTATCTTGCATAAGTAACATTCAACTTCATTATCAAACTTTGTGGTTAGGTCGAATTTTAGGTGTAAATTTGCTCTCACCGATTCTTGAACTGCCTTTAACCTTAGAATCTACGCCTTTTTATGAACTCCAAAACATGCCTTTTGAGTCGACAAGGATCTTTAGAAACGAAAGCCTTCTATCATCAAATGCCTAATTATTCCAAGCTTGACCATAAACAAAAGGAAAACATGTTCTCAAGATAATCAGAGGCAACCTAAGGAATTCAACCCTTGGAACTATAATTGAAAAAAAAGAGTTACTCAGTATGACCTAAATGGATGAAGTTTAAATTCATTCCATGTTGGAGCATTGTTTTAAAAAACCCATCTCAATACTCGTTTCGAGAAACGGCTCGCGGAAATAAAAAATAAAGCGCCTTGAGGTTTATTCCAAAAAACTTTTTTCCTTCAAAGCTTACGCCTCAACAATTTGAGGTATACAAAGCATAGTAAGCGTACGCCTCAAACTGCTGAGGCATATGACTCAATTTTTTTAAAACCTTTAGTTGCATATATTCACACCAAAGTTTTAAAATGCAAAAGGCGTACATGAGGCGTTTTCAGGGCGACGAGGCGAGGCGTAAGCCTCGAAACGCTGAGGCGTAAGCTTTTCAGATAAAAATAAAACGTAAAACAAATAAAGAAATTATGACATTTTAAATTAATCAATGCAAAAAATGAAAAACAAATAATTTAAGATCCGACTTTTACCGTGTATATATTTTTATTGTAGATTAAAAATAAATAATCAAAACTCATATTATTCAAATTTTGATTTCTTAAAACTATTTGAAGATCACATCAAACTCTAATTTTGATACGTTCTATCAATTCAAATTGATTTGTAAAATTTATTTTGAGATTTAACAAAGTTTATTGAAAAACATTCTTTAAATAACAATGAGAAAATTTATTACATTGTCTATGATCATTATTTTGTAAACAATCTTGAATGTTGATATTTAAATTGAAAAGTAAAAAATGCTAATTTTTATTTTATTAAATTTTGTCTTTTTTATTTCCATTAAATAATTAAAGTTTAATTAATTGTATGATATCTATGTCAATATCTGCAACTAAAGATAAAAAAGTTTTTAATTCATATGCCTCAGCTGTTTGAAGCATGCGAGACGTACGCTTTGTATGTCTCAAGTTGTTGAGGTGTAAGCTTTGGAGGTAAAAAGCCTTTTGGAATAAGCCTCAAGGCGTTTTATCTCTTATTTCCTCGAGGCGGGCCTTGAGGCGAGTTTTATAAAACAATGATTGACACCAATAAAAGTCATTGAAGTTTACTTATTTAATAGAAATAAAAAAGTTTTTTTTTGAGAAAATATAAATTAGCATTTTTTACTGTTCAATTTCAACATCGACACGATCAAGTAATTTTGTTTATGAAACAGTGATCATGTGATATGTAATGGATTTTCTCATTGTTATTTAAAGAATGTTTTTAAATAAACTTCGTGAAATATCGGAGTAACTTTTACAGATCGATTTGAATTGAAAGAAGGAATCAAAACCAGAGTTTGATGGAATCTTCAAATAGTTTTGAGAAATTGAAATTTGAATCATATGAGTTTCAATTATTTATTTTTAATCTATAATAATAAAAAACAATTTGTTCAAAGTTGGATCTTAAATGATTTGTTTTTCATTTTTTTGCGTCGATTAATTTGAAATGTCAAAATTTCTTTATATATTTTGCAATTTTTTTACATGAAAAGCTTACGCCTCAATGTATCGAGGCTTACGCCTCGTCTCATAAACCTGAAAACGCCTCATGTACGCTTTTTACGTTTAAAACTTTGTGTTGGAGTTGAACCAATCTTTGCCTTGGCAAAAGGATTGGAATGAAATGATGTACTTGATCAGGAAGATATGAAGGTAAAGATGACGAAAGAATTTTTTTCGTCTAAATGAGATAGATGAATCAGACTTGAGACGAGGACAATTTTCGAAGGAGTCCTTAGTAGATTAGATCAACTTAATCATAGGAGAGAATATGATAACACCTCAAAAAGAATGCAGGGGCCAATGAAGAGAAGGAAATAAGGTCATTATTGCTATTAACAACTCCATTTCAAAAAACTTACGCTTTCCAATATGATATTCATTCACATGCTCCAGGTCAAAGTCGAATACTTTCCTTCACAGGGACATAAAAAATAATCTACCTTTATACAAAAGCGAGGCTGGAATACTGGCCATGAAAAAGAAAATTCAAAGGAAATAGAAGGATAAAGAGGAGAATATTGCAAATATCATAGGATAAATGGGCACGAGACCAATGATTGACCAACCTTATCAAAAATGATCAAAAAACAGCCAAAGCATAAAGAGTAGTTGGTCAAACGTGATAACAAGGAAAACTTGGAAATCGAAAGAATAACAGGAAAACAGTTTGATTTAGGTGGAACTCAGAATTTACGGATAAATGTAATCTTTACTATTACTCTGCTATCAAAAGAAACATTCTAGTAGTTTCTAAATTAATTTAAACGGTTGTAAGATTATTCAGAATCTTTACCATGTTAACTAAGAAACGACTAAATTTGGGATTTCACTTGAGAACTAGTTTTATTAAACACCTCCTTAATATTCGATTAAGAACTCTAAAAAATTCGTATCCACCAAAAGTTTACCCATCTTCTCAATGAGTATAAATTATGAGGCAATCCATGGTTCAGGATGCGTTATGTTCAATGAAGCTCCTGGTTTGACGAGATCAGTGAGATTCTTTCGGCACAAGCACACCTTGCATCAGACAATGGTAAAACCTTCAATAAAAGTTCCAAGGCATCTGATGGTGAACTCAGAAACTCTTAGCATCATGTTCTGAGGCAACCATTCTAATGTCTAGTGACGAGAATGGCCCAAGTAAGTCTCTGGTCCTGCCATTCGTGTTTGACCCGTGCAACCATCAGGAATAAATAGCACAAATGGCAATACAACTCGCAAAAGAAGATAGAAAAGAAAAACGATTAGAGATAACAATGGCTACACAGGCTGCAATCAGTTATCACATTCATAAATAGTCAATGGTTGTAGGGGTATGTTCATGCATATATAGTATTTTATTTAGCATACATGCATCACTCATGAATTTCTTTACACTATCAAAAATCTTCCATTAAGATCTTTCATATTACAATATATCATATACTTGGCATACAATGCTATCAAGTACAACATTGCTAGTCCTAAAGAAAGGGAATCTTATAATTTATTTTGTTAAGTTTCAAAAGTTATAAAGCTGAGCAAGATTAAAATATGTTGATACATGAATTCTTTTCCTTTTTCTTCATGTTTGTTGTGCAATGGTGGCTCCCGTTCGAAGATGCATCTTATACAAAATAAGGGAACCACCTGTGTCTTTAACTTCATCCAACACTCATATGGAAAGAAGATAACGTTGATAACTTAAAATCATAGCTTTTCTTAAGCAAGAATTCTTCTTTGGATCTAGAAACGAGAAAACAGTCTTTAAGTTGAAGGCAATGATACCCCTACTAGATGGTACACTAGGAATTCAACCCAAGAAGCTCTCGACATGTAGTATTGCATCAATCCTAATTAATTCTTATGCCTTTTCACCTCATTTTTCAATAATTGAACAACTTCAAATTGATCTGTAATACGTTGGATCACAACCAACAATTTTTTTTGTATACAATGTTCTGTAGATCAATTCATTTTGGTTTCATACTTGGAAGGTCAACCACAAAGGCGATTTTCTTGATAAGAACTTATAAAGAAATTCAGGAAGCAAAATAAAGATTTGCACATTGTATTATCGATTTGGAGAAAGCTTATAACAGAGTACCCAAGAAGGTTATGTGGTGGATGTTGAAAAGTAAGAGGGTTATACTAAAATTCATTACCCTTGTGAAGATACGATGATGTTGGGACTAGTGTCAGAGAATGCCATGGTGAAATCAATGATTTTCCCATTAACATAGGATTGCATCAAGAGTCGGCTTTAAGTCCCTATATTTTTGCCTTAGTAATGAACAAAATCACGAATGGTATTTAATGTGAGATTCGTTGGTGTATGCTCTTTACTGATGATGTTGAGTCCCTATATTTTTGCCTTAGTAATGGGCAACCCACCTCAAGGGCAACCATGGCCATGTTGTTTGGAAGAGAAGATGACTTCTTACAGAAAATATAATTGAAGGTATACTGTAAATGCCAGCTGTTATCTATAGCTCATTTGGCTGTCCAATGTTTGTAAGCACTAACAGATGCAGGTTCGAAACCTGCAATCATCAATCTTTATAAAAAAAATCTTCCTCAAACGAGCAGGTTTTGCTCCGCAGTATTGCTCGCATGAACTGAATTTTACCTTGCAGTTTTCTGGTCTTGCCTAGTGCAACCCAACCTACAGAGCCGAGCCTGATTTTAGGTTTAATGGAACTAAAACAGAGTAATTAAAATGTGAGTTCAGCGGTGTCAGGTCATATGATGGATATGTCACCCTGACTGATCAATTAGCACCAGAGAAAAAATCCTTTCGATATTTAAGATTTTTGTTGCAGTTTGATAATGAGATTGATGAAGATGCTTGGTTTAGAATTGGCGTGACATGAGTGAAATGGCGTTTTAACATCTAGCATTTTCCATGATATGGAAATCTCCATAAAAGCATAAAAGAAAGTTGTATATAATAACAATCAGGTCTACAATGTTATATGGTGCATAATGTTGGTTTACTAAAAGACAACACATTCAGAAGATAAAGTATAGCAGAGATGCATATGTTGTGATGGTGCTGAGGGATACAGGACATGATCGAATTAGAAATGATGATATTCTGAACAAACTTGGAGTTGTACCAATTGAAGAGAAGTTAGTCCAACACTGCTTAATATGGCTTGGACATCTTCAAAGGAGACCTCACGATGCGCATGTGCGCGTTGAAATTATAGGCCACACAGAATGCTCAAAGAAAGATAGAGGTCGATCAAGGATGACATGAGAGGAAGTAATAAAAGAGGACATGAGAAATTTGAATATATCCGAAGAGTTGGTGTCAAACATGTGTGCATGGAAGTTAGCGATCAATGTACCATAACCTTGAGTTTTTAGTTAGCTTAAGCGCATGGAAGTTAGCAATCAATGTACCAGAATCTTGAGTTTTTAGTTAGCTTAAGGAGAGTGTAATTGGTTTTAGTCGATAGGATTAGTGCATACATGCATAAAGAGTACTGATAGTCTTTGACTACTACTACTGCTACTACTACTACTATTATTATTTGTTTAATTATTTTAAATTTAAATTGCATTTTATCTTTATTTATGCTTTCACTTTTAAATCTTTTGTTGTTGTTGTTGTTACCTTTATATTGTCTTTGTCTTTTGGTTTTGCGTTCCATCTCTAGCCAATCCAACTTGTATGGGATTAATGGCTTAGTTGTTGTTCTGTAGATCAGTTGAATCTATTCAAAGAGAACATCTCATTCAAGAGCTATGCACCTTTTAATTGAGAGATTTTTCCAAGAAAGGTTCCTTTTAGCATCATCTAGATCTTGGACACTTAATGTGAGCGAATTCTTACGTTCAATAGCTGCAAGCTTTCAATCTTGAATAGTAAATTGGGAATCTAAAGTTACTTATTTCGACAATCTTTTAGCTTCCGATTGCATTTGATGCAAATGCCTTACTCCATCTTACTACTTCATCCATCTTTTTCGCTGGAGAAGAAAGAGACGACAGAAGCTGAATGGTCAGTATTGCTTGTTTGACGACCACCAGTGAAAGCCACTTTCTTAGATGAGGAAATATGAGTAGGAATGAGAACCTGTTTTCCCCTTCAGTCAAAATAAGTTCACATGATCGACACTCATTGCGCAACTGTAATAGATCAGCTTAAGTAAAAAATAGGCTGGTTAAGCTGAAATATATTTGCATCATAATCAGTTTGTAGAGCCAAGAGCAAGACAACATTAGAATGAGCTTTACAAAAAGATGCTTCAGAGTGCTCACAAATTTTTTCGTCTTCAAGTGAATTCTCTCTCTAGGTTCGAAATTAATTTCCGCGAGAAACTTGACTTCATTTGGGGTATTTGCTATACATGTATCAGCTTCAGCTTATTAGTTGACACTAAATAAGTAGGCTACAAGGATCTATTTTCTTCATCTTGAATTAGTTTGGTTTTGAATATCAGAATGGCTTTGCTGTAATTCTAGGTTTACTAGATAAGGTGTCATTTTTCATTTAAAATTAAATCATTAGGTATATGGAAATAATTAGAAAATATTTAGTGAAATTGTATAAAAAGAAGAATTATAATTTCATCAATTGTCAGAGGGTATCAAATAGCCTCATTACAAACTAATCATGGGAAAATCAAAGTATATCCAGTCCAAAGTAATCGAGTTATAATTGTTAGAACTAAGGATCGAAAGAGCATTTTTTAATCCTCCAGATGGATATTGGAGAAATGGGATTATGCAAAGTTATTGTGTAATGAAATCATTCTTCATTTGTCTATATCTCCTTTTGTGCATCGATTCTTTAAAGAAGGAAGGATGTCCTTGAAAAATGATGAAACCTCGTCTTTGGCATTCCCTAGATGGACTTCCAAAGGGATGCGTTCTTCCTTGGTAATTCCTTCTCAACTAAGAGTATTTTATATGTGAGGGTGAATAATTGGAGTTGAGCTTGGGCAGTGTCCTCTTTTGACGAACTAAGTGCTTCTTCAATTGGTTCGAGGTGTACACAACTAAAGTGGGGATATGATTGGGATATAGTGGAAAATAACTTGTGTAGAATCCTATGTTGAAGATAAATTTCAACTGCTAAATGAAGTTATTCCTAGTTCCTCATCATTGGTGTAAGAAAAGAAACATTGGTTTCTCTTATACCAAAAAATACCTTAATTTATGCCAATTCAGCCTCAGTAACTAGGAGTAGTGGTCTAATCTACGTTAGGCACGGCCTTAAACTTGACCTTATACTTGGCTTTGTTAATTGAATTCAAAAGAGAATTCGGACCAGGTAAATTAATTAATCCTGATTTAGCGGATTTTTATGCGGATTCACCATCTAAGAGTACTAACTTGTGAAAGCATAAAGATTTAAGAGTGTTGAGCGCTATGGCCTTTGTTTAGCGGGCTTTAACTGCATACTTGTAGGGTCCAGTTAGGTAATAACACTAGCTAATAATCATGTTCATATTTTGTTGTTAAGCACTGCAGATTGGGTTAGATGACTGTGTTTAATATTTTCTTTATATGATTTTGTAATACTCATACTCTTCTTATTTCCTCAAAGTCAAATTGGGTTCAGGCCTTGAGAGTTCACATGTTGAGTTAGATTTTGAATTTTCAGATTGGTTTGGCTTGATAAACAGGTTTTAGGATAATTGTTGATCTTACTTTTAGATCGATCCGAGATGAAATTTAAATATGTGATTTTAGTTCATGGTGCATGTACAAGTTTCACTCATCTCATCCAGAACCATAAATTAGATATAACTAATCATTCCCATGAATTTAAAATGGAATAAGAGTGATGCTTATAATCAGAAAAATTGTTCCCTATACTTGTAATATAATTATCAATTATTGCAATCCTGTAAATGCGGAAATGAAACCGTGTCAGTTATATGTGTTGTAGTTTGAATGCACGGTCGACATTGTTTAAGTTTAATCTACATGCATAGCATATGAAACACTGTGTATGTAGAATGTAAATAATGCAAGGTGACTATGATTCACAGATTTAGGTTCAACTTTTTATAATGGATCTTATTTCAGTACCAATAGAGCGTGTGGCTCGTTTCAACGACTAACCATGTGAAGTTGATCGTAGGGAAGTGAAATGACATTTAATTTGTTAAATGATGGTAAATTTTTGTGATATTGGAGTTGACTGTAATAGTTGATCTAGATTGTTGCTTGAAAGAAGGTTTTACACATAACAAAAAACTCTTATGCATAAATGTGTACATTCAAATGTGCGGTCATACGTCTTAGGCTCCACACACACAAATATATATGTGTGTATGTATATGTATGCATGTGTATGTGTGTCTGGGTATGTATGTATGTATATTTATAATTGCTATTGAATATTGATATTTTATATACATACATACATACATATAATTTATCAATTTTCAAGAACAATTTGTATATTAGCTAGGTAAGACAAAACTTGTAAATTTAGAATCTCATTTGTCCATGTGCTATTTTTAGATAAGATTTTCCATTGACTATTAATATATCTTACGTATTCTAATGAATTTAATTTTCATTATTTGTTGCTATAAAGATTAATTATGATATCAACTAGACTAATAGTGATCGGACAATAATTTCAACGAATAAAATTTGATGCAATAAAAAGATTAGTCAAGGCCTCTAGCTCAAGTGGTTGGAGGTATTACGCTTTAGACAAATGTTCTAGATGTCCTAAATTCGAACCCATGAGTCATCATGAGTGTTCCGCTTGAATAAAATACCACTTTTGTAATTAAAAATATGTATTTGAAAGGTAAACTGGATCTAGCGTGTGTGCACACACGCGCATACACTTGCACACTTAAGGAGGGATCCATGACCGTTTGCTTTTGTTGTCTCTAGTTCTTTTTGTCTTTTGGTGTCAATATGTTTGAGACATAATATA